>SJYC01086859.1:0-17977 GCA_006408675.1 Madoqua kirkii | reverse complement strand
AAGGTCCGTCTAGTCAAGGCTATGGTTTTTCCAGTGGTCATGTATGGATGTGAGAGTTGGACTGCGAAAAAGCTGAGCGCCGAGGAATTGCTGCTTTTGAACTGTGGTGTTGGAGAAGACTCTTGAGAGTCCCTTGGACTGCAAGGAGATCCAGTCAGTCCATTCTGAAGATCAGCTCTGGGATTTCTTTGGAAGGAATGATGCTAAAGCTGAAACTCCAGTACTTTGGCCACCTCATGCGAAGGGTTGACTCACTGGAAAAGACCCTGATGCTGGGAGGGATTGGGGGCAGGAGGAGGGGATGACAGAGGATGAGATGGCTGGATGGCATCGCCGACTTGATGGACATGAGTTTGAGTCAACTCTGGGAGTTGGTGATAAACAGGGAGGCCTGGCATGCTGCGATTCATGGGGTCACAAAGATTTGGACACGACTGAGCGACTGACTGAACTGACTGAATGATGTTATAAATGTGTAGATTATTTTGGAATTTTTTTCATATACTTTTGTGTGACAAAAATAAAATTTACTTAGAAAACAAATGTCTAATCAAAATAAAATTACTATTAAAGAAATAAAGTTGCAAGATTAGAAGGGGGAGCTCTCATGCATGCCCTATGAAGACAGCAGAGCCCAACAAGAAGCGGACCTTCTCACCTAGCAACAGCTCAGCCAATGAGACACAGTCACAACTCACCCAATGCTAAGTGCAGGACTGTTTACTATTGCCCTCCCAACTTCCACTTTCTCTCTTTTAAGAGTTTTCTCCATGTTTTTGCTGAGCACTTGAACATGGTCAATATGGCTGCAGACCCTAAAGTGTAATTCTTTGCTGATGTTGAATAAACTCATTTTCGCTAGAAAGCTAAGTGGCAGTCTATATGTTTTAGGTCAACAGCTGCTGTAAGTATCTGTGCAGGTTGTTGTATAGATATAATTTTTTTATAAAGAACATGTACTATTTTTACAACCACAAACTAAAATGAAAATCAGTACATTCAACTGAATAACAGACTAGAAAAATAATACAGAAAAGAATTTTAATTGATTCATCATAAAGGTATTGAGCAAAATAATGTTAATAAAGTTTTAAAATAAAATATTTCTGACAATTTTTAAACACAGTAGTACAGAAACTAGCATTAAAATGTTTGGAAAATTTATACACATTTCAACACTTTCACAGTCTTTTTAGAAACCAAGCTTTAAAATTTTAGAACTATTAACTTAAAGGCAAATAAAAGAATGTAGAGGAACAGATTCTACAGTTACGACCTGGACACTTCTTCCCTAGAGTCTTACTGTCAGAGTGAAGCTACATGACTTTATAATAATAAAAAAGGCTGAATAATTCTTTGTTTTTCAAAGTAAGTATCCATGAATTATATTAGAAAAATGTATCCATATTTAGGTATATTTACATAAAGTCATCATGTTCTGTGGCCCATCAGCCTAGTCATATTTATTAACCTTGGTTCTGTTAAATTTTAAATCTGTTAGATTTAAAATCTAACCATATTAATCATCTAATCCAACTGGGTATCCATTTTGTTAGACACCAATCACCAGTAATAAGTTCACTAAAGAAAAGTAGCACAAACAACAAATATTAATGAAATGACAATAGTGCAATTACAAAGTTTAATTATTTCTGAAGTGTGCTTTCTGAATAATGATTTTTTAAATGAAAAAATATTTAGCTATAAATTCTGTTCTATACAAAAGGACATGGAAATCTTATTCCTACCATCTTTCCCTGGTACAAATTGGGAATTCAGAATACTTTAACTATACTCAAACTGAGTTGCTACAGCCAAGAACCTATGAGAATTTTTTTGTATGAAATCAGGAGTTATTTTTTTTAAATGGGGATGGAAATTTGCTATCTTTAAACTTTCTGATCAGGCATGAAGTAATTCTGGCCTCAAAGTGTACTTTATAAATAACTGGTCAAATTTCTGTGAATTAATTTCTCCGTTTGTGAAAGTAGCATTCTTCTTTATTCAGCAGATATTTATTTAGAACCTCTGTGTGCCAGAATGTGGTTTAGGTCAGGGGGATTTGGGGGCATTAATCCTTGCTGTTATACTGTTTGCATCTGTGGTTGTGTGTATGTGTGCCTATGTGTTGGGGCATGTTTTATGTAGAAAATAAAATAGTATTTTAAGATTCCCACTGTTATCATCTTAGGGTAGTCTTCCTATTTTTAAATGTGTAAATAAATTTCTTGTTACAGTGTATACACACAGAGAATTGTGTGTTATTGCTTTACTCAACTCAACTATGTATGGTTGAGACCATATATATCATATACGATTCTATATCTCACATTTTTTGATTAATACAATACTATGAGTATTTTCTCATGTTATTCGATATTCTTTGACCTAGATGTCTAATCCATTATAGATAAGAATTCATTCATTCCTTAGTTAATAGACAGTGAGGACAGTTATCTTGCTATTTTAACTAATGCTGCAACAAATACCTTTGCGCCTCATCTTTATTCTCATTTAAATAAGTTTCTAGATTTTTCAAACAAGGTTGAATAAACTTTGGCAAGTTTAAGTCCTGATCCAGACTGTTACCTGTACTGTTTAACCCACTGACAGAGAGCATAACATTTTTCTTCTTAACTTGGTAGGAGGCAAAGAAGGTAGAAGAGTCTTCCCCTTCACATGTTTGCTTTTAGCTTTCATTTGTGCATGCTGAGCATTGCTGTTCTTGTGGCTGTGTCGCAAAGGCTTCCCAAGACTTGTTTCTGATCAAGTGATTGCAGCACACCAGAAGCTAGTGTTGAAATACATTT
The DNA here is from genome assembly GCA_006408675.1 of Madoqua kirkii. NCBI lineage: Eukaryota > Metazoa > Chordata > Mammalia > Artiodactyla > Bovidae > Madoqua > Madoqua kirkii. Next base: position 15,167 of record SJYC01086859.1, on the reverse strand, counting down.
TTTTCAGACATTAACTCTCAGGTCTCACCAGGCTAGTGCCAAACTGTGCATATTAAATATATCCCTACCTTGGAAGCATTTCTACAGGGAAATTGAATAGTGGCAGCATTAGAATCACAGACACAACTCTCTGGCCTGTTGTAATTTAAGGATTTAGTATGTCCGTGCTGCTAGTGCTGAGAGTTAAACTGAAATAGCATGGACTCTTATCTGCACTGCACGTAAGAGTGGGCTTGTGTTTGCTCTTGGGAACACCATGAGCTGGCCCGATTAAAAGGATGGTCAGATATGTGTATTTCTGGGCTCTTGAGTAGGTACATCGGTTAAGAAAAGGGAGTTGTAAAAGCTGGCAGCTGAACACCACCCTTGAGAGTTGAACTGTAATTAACTTTATTTTTAATACAAGAAAGTTATTTCATTTGAGAACTGGAAAATGCTCAGGATGTAGGTAAAGAGCAGTAATGACTTTACAGTCTCAAGACAATAGCTAGAGGGAACTGGGAAGACATAAATGAACAGTCTGGAGTTTAGCATATAAACTTAATCACATTGGAGAGGCACAAAAATCCGGGCTCTTGGCTCTGGTCCTGTCTGGTAGCCATGCTTAAATTCATCCAGAAAAGGTGAACAAGTCAAGTTTTCTGGGTTGCTTAGCGTTGTTATCTGTATAGGCAGATAACATTTCAGAGATTTTCAACAACAGTTAAGAACTGTAGGACTTGGTAATATTAGCTGTATCTTGTGTACTTTCTTCAAGTATATTTTTTAATTTCTTGAGTTTCCTAAAAAATCCTGAAGAGAAAATTGACTCTTTGAGAGGTTGTTTGATTTACTTACAGTCATGAAATAGATACCAACTCTCCTCTGATTCTTCTTCTTCTTTTTTTTTTTTAATTTGGAATAGCGCTTTTACATGCCTTAGGGGTGGTGGTTTAGTTGCTAATCCATGTCCGACTCTCAGGACCCCATGGACTGTAGCCAGCCAGGCTCCTCAGTCCAGTCGATTCTCTAAGCAAGAATACTGGAGTGGGCTGCCATTTCCTTCTCCCCAACTCTCCTGATTCTTAACCCGTGAGTCCTTTCCACTTTACTTTGAGGCTATGCAGACATATGTCTACATCAATAATATATTCCTGACATTCAGATATTCTACATAGGAATACCAGCCATAGTTCACTAAAGAAAAGTAGCACAAACAACAAATATTAATGAAATGACAATAGTGCAATTACAAAGTTTAATTATTTCTGAAGTGTGCTTTCTGAATAATGATTTTTTAAATGAAAAAATATTTAGCTATAAATTCTGTTCTATACAAAAGGACATGGAAATCTTATTCCTACCATCTTTCCCTGGTACAAATTGGGAATTCAGAATACTTTAACTATACTCAAACTGAGTTGCTACAGCCAAGAACCTATGAGAATTTTTTTGTATGAAATCAGGAGTTATTTTTTTTAAATGGGGATGGAAATTTGCTATCTTTAAACTTTCTGATCAGGCATGAAGTAATTCTGGCCTCAAAGTGTACTTTATAAATAACTGGTCAAATTTCTGTGAAAAACCAATGTTCTTACACAGAAGAGAAATAATTTTCCAGCTACAGCTACAAAGTTTCATGCCAATTTAAAACCTTATGCCAGTTTCCTAAATATTAATTGTTCAGTCGCACAATTGTGTCTGACTCTTTGCAACGCCATGGACTGCAGCACACCAGGTTTCCTTGTCCTTCACTATTTCCTGGAGCTTGCTCAAACTCATGTCCATTGAGTCGATGATGCCAACCAACCATCTCATCCTCTGTTGCCCCTTCTTCTCCTAAATAATAAATACAGCAAAATGCCTGGATATAAATAATAAGTATCGTGGATGTTAGATGCTAAAAACTAAATCCAGATAGTTCTTCTCTTCAAACAGTTAACACAGTTGGTAGGAAACTTGCTCTGTATGCAGCAGTACAAGGCACATCCCCTTGGCCGCCACCCTGCATTCTCTTCAAAATGTTCACATAGGATTCTGATGTTCTGTCAAGAATGTAACTTTTCCTGCTCATCACTTTGGTTAAATTGCTCTATTGACTTTTAGGTGTATGTGTGGATATATTAGCATTATCTTTATAAGCAACTAATGGAAAATATGAATGTTTGGGTATCAAAAAAGCATAGGCTCGAGGCAGCGGGCAGTGGTTGCAGCTAGTGGGCCCTAGCGAGTGGGCTCGGTAGTTGTGCATGGGCTTAGCCACTCCATGGCAGGTGGAATTTTCCCAGACCAGGGATCGAAGCAGTGGCCCCTTCAATGGCAGGAAGATTCTTATTCTCTGCACCACCAGGGAAGTCCAAAATACATTTTAAAAATAAAACACTTTTACTTTATTTTTTCTTTATATTCTAGTTAGAAACCTGTTTGGTTTTTTTTTCCATAATTATATGTGTAAGCATCTCATGACTTTGAATTTCATTTCAGGCAGTGAAAGGAGAGTTAAGAACAAAATAATTGTTTAAAAAGGGTGTATGTTGATTCTGCTATCTGATTTTACCTGACTCAAAACTCTAATAGGCAGCCTGCTTCTGTCTCATGGATGTTGGTAGAAGACACAGTATTCTTGGGACAGGGACAGAGCCCCTGCTAGGCTAGATGCTCAGATGTTTCTTATTTTCTTACAAAACCTGTATGAAATAGATTTAAAAGATTTTTTCTATTATACTTTTTTTATAGAGTCAGAACAGACTTGAGCAAATAAGTAACTTGCCTAAGTTTTGCCAGCTAGTAAGTGGCAGAGCCAAGACTGGAACCAGTGTCTCTGAGCTCCGTTTTTTTACCTCTGTGTTTTTTAATATACAATTCTCTTAGGCCTCAGGTTGTTGGGTGGAGAGATCTGTATATATCTTTAGATTAAGATTTTAAATTTTGTGTATTTTCCTATGTATTCTTACTGATTTCTAGTTTATTAACATATCAGTTTCTGATGGAAATATTAAAAAGCAATTGATCGTGGATTTTGTCCATTGAAAAATTCTGACTTTCAAGTTTATACAGTTTGAAATTATTATGTATTTAGAAACTACATATAATTATAAATTACATAATTATAAAAATTAAAATTATATAAGTATCAAAACAGAAAGAAAGTGAAGTCGCTCATTCGCATCCTCTTTGCGACCCTGTGGAGGAGCCTGTCAGACTCCTCCATCCATGGCAAGAATACTGGAGTGGGTTGCCGTTTCTTCCTCTAGGGGGTCTTCCTGACCCAGGGATCAAACCTGGGTCTCCTGTACTGCAGTTAGACTCTACTGTTTGAGCCACCAGGGAAGCCAAACAGAAAAGTACATATAATTTACATAGCTCAAAGATACACAGGTTCAGGCCAGTTATTCTTCCTAACAAGTTGTTTTCCTTCTTTATCATTTTGTTCACTTATTTTTCCTTGTGTTTATATACTATTATTATATGAGCTATTTTGAAAGTTGGTATTTGTCAGATACATCTTTTTTTTCTTTTTTTTTTCCATCTTATTTTCAGTGTTCCTGATTGGTTTTGTCTTAGGTGTGTTTCTTGCAAGAACGATATAGCCATAGTTTGGGTTTTTTTTTTTTTTTTAATCCAACCTGGTAACTGCTGTCTTTTCAAAACTCGCCCCCTATAACCTGTTTAGATCCTGCATTTTGTTTTGTATTTTGAATGTCACAGAAAGGCACTCAATATCAGTGCTCTGTGTGCGTTTTAACTCAAGCTCTGTCATCAGTAGTAGCCCCTTCCCAGGTCTGCATTTCTAGAGCTCTTGTGACTCACAACTAAAAAGTGGTCCAAGTTAGCAAGGAAGTTAAGCTTCTGGACTTGGTGTGTTTTGCGTTTGCAGTCTCAGTTTTTCCTTCTGTGCTTCGTTGCTCAGTCATATTCGACTCTTTGCGACCCCATGGACCATAGCCCACCAAGCTCCTCTGTCCATGGGGATTCTCCAGGCAAGAACACTGGAGTGGGTTGCTATGCCCTCCTCCAGAGAATCTTTGCAACTCAGGGATTGAACCTAAGTCTCCTCCATTGCAGGTGGATTCTTTACCAGCTGAGCCGCCAGGGAAGCCCAAGAATACTGGAGTGGGTAGCCTATCCCTTCTCCAGGGGAACTTCCCAACTCAGGAATCGAAGTGGGGCTCCTGCCTCACAGGCAGAGTCTTTGCCAGCTGAGCCACCAGGGGCGCCCTGGCCGCCTTTCCTTACTAGGTCATTATTTGTCATGTTTGCTCCACCAAGAGAAGTGCGCCTACCATCCTGCAGAAGCGCCGGCGGTGCCAGCGGAGCAGGGGGCAGGGGCGGCGCTGTCCTCGGAGAGAGGCGGCAGTGCGTGTGGGCCGGGCTCACCGCCCGCTGTAACCCTGCTGCTTCCCCCGTGCAGTGTGGCTTCCTGCTGTGGTGCATGGCTCCCAGCCCCGCCAATGGAGCAGACCTGCTCTACAAGCGCATCATCCGGCCTTTCTTCCTGAAGCACGAGTCCCAAGTAGACAATGTGGTGAACGAGCTGAAGGACAAAGCCAAAGAGACTGCAGATGCCTTCGCCAAGGAAGGTATGGCTTGGGGGCAGCCTGGCTCAGTGTGTGAGAGACCGTGGGTTATACTGGCCCAGATAGTGGGCCTCGTCACTTCACGTCCTGTTGGCTTTCCTCGGCCACGTGCTAAGGCTGTACTGGGACTTCTCCACCAAGGCTTTGCCTGTTGCCTTTACTGTTCCCAACATTCTTCTGCCCTGACACGTATAACACATCATTCAGTCAGCACATTAGGAAAAGTGACTTTCCTGTGGTGGGTGGAGATTTTAGGGGTCATCTGTATTTATATACAAGTCTAGTCTCTCTCATTCATTTCAGGTTGAACTGCTTGTTATGCTGCTGTTCAAATGGCTTTTGTGAGAGGTGGAAGAGAATGCCCTCTCTCTCAGCCTTTCTCATCCATTCATTCAACAAATACTTATGTATTGAGGTGACTTAATTATGTGCCAGGCATGTTCATAGCACTGGGCACGAACCAGGGAACCAAAAAGACCAGCAGACCATACTGCATGAACCCATGAAGCTTAGTCTTATTGAGAGACAGAGAGAGAGAATACAATGAAAAAGCAAGTTACGTGGTGTAGTTAGCACATGATACAGAGAAAAATAAAACAGATCAAAAGATAGGGAGTGCTCAGGGGCTGAAGGAAAGGTGACAGTTTTAAAGAGTGATTTAGGAAATCCTCACAAAGGAGGCAATACTGCGTCACATTTGAAAGTGTTAAGGGAAGGAACCATGGGGAAGAAAGCCCCCGTGGAAGAACTAGCATGTGCAGAAGCCGAGAGCGGGGAACGTATGACTGGAAGGGACTGGCCCAGAGCGGGGGCTGAAGGAGACCAGGCTGCAGAGCAGCTAGAACGGACATCCCGGTTATCGGAGCGGAAGACCCAAGCGGCCAGGATACTGGAAGAATACTGAAATCAGTGATGATTCAAGGAACAGCACTGCTCACAAGAGATTGTAAGTTTGGAGCTAAAATCTTAAAGAAATGAGGCAGCACAGCCCAAGGGTCAGAGAGAACTGGAAAAAAGATGGGCGGCTGGGAAAGGCCATCTGATGCCATGAGATTCTGAACAGCGCCATGAAGATGAAAGACAATGCTTCCTGGACCTCCAGACCCAGAAGTACCAGGGTCATGGAAGGAAAATGCATAGGACACTTGAGAAGGCAGTGTCCTGGGGGGCAGGCAGATCTCTGTAAGAGCAACAGGAAAAAGGATCCATTCGGACAAACGGGAGGATAGAGGTCTTCCTGATGATAGGTTGGAAGTTCCAGAGGGCACAGTAAGAGTTTTAGCCTATGGACAGTGGGCATAGAAATAGGGAGTTAAAAAAATAAAAGGGGGTTCTACGCTCCTGAGGAAGTGGGAGACAAGAGGTGAGCTGGCCTCTGGGGAAGGAAGACCCCCAGATAGCCCCCTGCAGCCCTGATGCCCCAGCTGGTGTGTGTTCTCCTCCTCACAGACTGCATCCTCCCCAAGCCCTGCTCCCGGACACGGCTCCAGTCTCATTCAGTGCGCTCCTAAGTTTCTTCACATCCTCCCACTCTAGGATCGCCAGTTCCTTTTAAGAGGTTTCTTAACTGTTCCTCTCTGCTTTTAACCAAACCAGCAACCTCTGGTGATGTCATTTCTGTCTAGTTCACCCACATTTCTTGGCCTTTGATTCTCTTAGATCTCAGTCCTCTAAAATCCTGTTTTACTTTGATATGACACATTCATAAACCGAGGTGTAAGAATGAAAATGAGAGGGATTTTGAGGCTGACACATTTTAGACTCTGAGTTTCTAGATTCTCCAGGAAGTACATTTTTGCAAAGAGCTAGTTGAGAGCCTGCAGTGTCTTTGTAAACTTTAGTCCACAATTTTAAGTGAGTGAAGGGAGACCGCTGTCGGGTGGCTGGTGCATAAGGAGGGCAGCCTTGCCTGGCACCTGCTCAGGGCTCCACCGAGAACGCTGCGGTCTGGACTCTTGAGGAGGCCTCAAGGCTCTCAGAACCCTCCCCACGGCCCTCAGACACATCACAAGAGTTCTTAGAGCACATTCCAAGCCAAGTGGTAGTTAGGAAGGCCCCGGAGGACCTGGAATTTCTTGACTGTACAGAGGACACTATACACTCAAGGAACCTCTACTTCTCACGATACTCGGAGGAGGACAGGTCACAGTGGCACAGGCGACATGATCACTCTCAGGGGCCAGGTCCTCAGGAACTTTGCTGCAGGGCTCAGGAGCTGTGCTTAAAGAGTTCTCAGGCCCATTTCCTGGAAACTCTGCTAGCCCTGCCCACAGACCTCCGTGTGTCCTCATCTGAGCGTCAGTCACCCACAGTAGGAGCCACATCTGCACACAGCTGGGTTACAAACAGCGCTAACACAGTTTTCTCTCCTTCTAACAGCCAAGAAAGCCACCGTGAATTTACTGGGCGAGGAGAAGAAGAGCACCTAGACCACTGACTGCCTGGAGCCTCCCTGGCCTCTCTGCACCTCCTGTTGGAGCTTGATACCGTATTAGGGGCTGTGCTGTATGATTATTTTAATAATGTTGCCTTGGAAACATTTTTGATATATTAAACAAAGGAATGTGTTGTAAGGTTTTTTGCTTACTTTTACTGTTTATATACTTAGGGAGCATTTACATTTAATGCAATGGGCAGTGTCCAAGTTTTCAGAAAATATATTATGCCTCTGGGTTGGAAAAGACCTATGTTACCATCCTGTAGGAAATATAAACTTACAATTATATATGAAACTCTGCTAGCCCTGCCCACAGACCTCCGTGTGTCCTCATCTGAGCGTCAGTCACCCACAGGAGGAGCCACATCTGCACACAGCTGGGTTACAAACAGCGCTAACACAGTTTTCTCTCCTTCTAACAGCCAAGAAAGCCACCGTGAATTTACTGGGCGAGGAGAAGAAGAGCACCTAGACCACTGACTGCCTGGAGCCTCCCTGGCCTCTCTGCACCTCCTGTTGGAGCTTGATACCGTATTAGGGGCTGTGCTGTATGATTATTTTAATAATGTTGCCTTGGAAACATTTTTGATATATTAAACAAAGGAATGTGTTGTAAGGTTTTTTGCTTACTTTTACTGTTTATATACTTAGGGAGCATTTACATTTAATGCAATGGGCAGTGTCCAAGTTTTCAGAAAATATATTATGCCTCTGGGTTGGAAAAGACCTATGTTACCATCCTGTAGGAAATATAAACTTACAATTATATATCTCACAGGCTTTGTACTTCAGTGGGCTCTCTCTGCATGCATTTTCTCTGTACTTACCCTGTACTTACTCTGTACTTACATTTTAGGATACTCTTTAAGAGTAAATGTTTCAGTGTTTTTAATGTATCTGTGCATACACACATGTAGGGAAATGTTACTGTCTGTAGCCTGCATATTGCTTATGGGGAGCACCAGCCAAAGGCTGAAGGTTCCATTGTGTTGGTGTGATCTGCTGAATAGTTCTTCAGAAAATAAATACAAATGGGCAGTGTTTCAAAGGAACAGTTAAGTGATAAATGAGGCAGAAGGGAGGTTGGCCTGGTGGTTTCCTAACATTGTAGCAGCTGAATACCAGAACAGCTTTGTGAGGCAGTCAGCTAAGTGATAAATGGGGAAATGTACACACACATCACAGTTCCCAGTTCTGTAGAACTGGTAATATTGTCTTGTAGCTTCTTAAAAACTGGCTGATAAGCTTTGTTGTGGAAACCATCCCTGGTGTCACCTTCATAGCTGAGTAACATGTTGGCTTAGTCTTGTTTCTTTTCTAGTCTTTTTAAAAACCTCTACTTTAAGGAACCTCTAGAGACTCGCCCACCTCTCATTACATGTACATTCTTGTTTATATCACTAGCAACTACATGCTCACGGTGACATCAGGCTCTAAGAGCAATTCTCAGAGAAGTATGATATGCTGCACAGTCTAGTTGGTAGTGGGTAAGACAAACACCTTTACCTTCTTTCCCTGGACTTTAAGGTCAAACGACAGAGGCTTCCCTAGTTTACAAGTCAGAATCATTTGTAGTCCTTCACATGCTTTCATCTATATGCTTTGTTTTGATGATAAACTATGAGGTTATATGCAGTTTCAGTACAAAATAAAAAGTTAATATTACTAGCTTGATTAGCCCAGTGGCTTATAGGGACCTTGACAATTTGTCCATACTAGAGAATCTAAGCTTTGCACTGACCATACTGCTAGGGTTCTTCTTAGACTAAACTGACTAAAACAAAAGCATTACAAAACTAACAACCAGGCCTATAAAATATTTTAAGGCAAATAAAGATGATTAGTTCCCTTTTAGATAACAGTTAGGTAAAGTCATCATGATGTGTCACCGTGTAAAACAAAAATATGTCAAAGGTATCAAAAATAAGGAATAATATCACCCCAATATAACAATATGGATCAGGGCCTTTTTTGGGGGAGAGAGGAATAGGATGATAATAATAAAGCACCTTATTAAGCTTATGTTAAAACAAATCTTTCAGAAAGCAAACAGCTACTTGTTATTGGAAGAAAATTAAGCCTTAGGTTAAAAAGTTTTAAAAGTACCTCTGCTGCTGCTACTGCTGCTAAGCCGCTTCAGTTGTGTCCAACTCTGTGCGACCCCATAGACGGCAGCCCACCAGGGTCCCCCGTCCCTGGGATTCTCCAGGCAAGAACACTGGAGGGGGTTGCCATTTCCTTCTCCAGTGCATGAAAGTGAAAAGGGAAAGTGAAGTCGCTCAGTCATGTCTAACTCTTAGCCACCCCATGGACCGCAGCCTACCAGGCTCTTTTTTGTCCATGGGATTTTCCAGGCAAGAGTACTGGAGTGGGGTGCCATTGCCTCTAGGAGTATTTAAATCCCTTTCCCTATAAATCAAGTACGCTTTCTTGGTGGTAAAAGAATGAAAATTAGCAACTTCTAGCATTCAGACTGTATAATCAGACTGTTAGTATACAGAATATGTAACTTTTAGTGTATAAAATAATCAGGCGAGATGGTGAAGTATGAAAGTTATTATTGCTTATAACTATTTACAGGCTAATATCAATTTAGACAGAATTGAATGCAATTTTTTTTGTTGTTGTTACTAAGGTTTCTCTTGCAGTACAGTCTGTAAGAAATTTTAGTTACCCTTTTTGGCAGTCAGCATGTACATATTAATGACAGGAGAAGCTATGAGTTAAGCAATTCTTGTCTCAGTTTAGATTTCCAAAAAAACATACTGCTGTGGCTAGAGTATTTGAAAAAATAATTGAGCCTGTGTTCAGCTATAAGATAAGTATTTATTTGTACATGAATGGTATTTTGGGGATATGTGAAGGCAAAGAATTCCTACAAGACAGTTACTGCTACCCTGGGGAGTCTTCTACCCACAGCCTGAAGAATATGAGCATAACCTTTAAATAAGTTACCACCTATCCTGAAGATGTGCTCTATTAAATGGAAATAGATGTAAATAAAATTTTGTTATCTCATTGAGCTTTTATAGTCCATTTTCTTTTATGGGGCTTAAAATGTAAGAAGAATCTTAACACAGATAAATAATCCTTTAACACTGCTATTCATTGACCATGTTTCTCAGCTGGCCTGTAATTTTCCCCGTGGTGGTAACTGCCTGTCAGAGCAAAGACTTTCCCTAAAAACAAGCGAGGGGATATATAGCTGGTTTTCTACATGTAGCTGTATAGTTTACATATAGCTGGTTCATGTTGTACAGCAGAAACACAACATTGCAAAGCAATTATACTTCAATTAAAAAAATAAAAAATATTTAAAAGCCAGAAAAAAAAAAACCAGTCAAAAAGAGTTTCTGCTAATTATTAGCAATGGAGAGGAAACCTAAACTCTTCTTGACCTTTGAATAACACAGGTTTGAACGGCATGGGCTCACTTACAGATTTTTTTCAATAAATGCACACTGCAGTACTACGCAATCTGTGGCTGATTGAATACCCGGTTGCTGCAAAGTTATCACCGAGTAGTTCCCTGAGAGGAGTCAGCCCTAATGCAGGCATAATGCATTACACAGTCTCACACAGCTGCTGCTTCTGCGGCTGCTAAGTCGCTTCAGTCGTGTCCGACTCTGTGCGACCTCATAGACGGCAGCCCACCAGGCTCCCCTGTCCATGGGATTCTCCAGGCAAGAGTACTGGAGTGGGGTGCCATTGCCTTTTCCGCACATAGCTTCTAGTTGGTGCTATTATTTCATATATTTTAATATAGTAAACACATATATGCCTCTAAATCACTCTATATTTTTAGACTAAGAAAAGAAAAACTGGAGATTTTATTAAAAATACCTACCTTTGGAGAGTGTACTTCAGTCAGCATCCTCTCCTACATCTGCCTTTACATGTCTGTATGTCTAGAAAATTATAGAGTAATAGATACAATTCACATTCTTAACCAAATATTAGTTCTGTATGATACAGCAGGAGAAAGTAAATATATCTAAGAATGACCTTAAGTTTTTCAGGCTGCGTACTACAGTATTAGCTTATAAAATCTAACATACACGCCTCAGGGAATTAAGAGCAATAAAGAAGTTCTTTGGTCAAATCAGAGGTTCTCAAGTGTTAATGTACATCAAGATTTCTTTGGGGAGGGGAGGAATTGGTACAAGATTGCTGGTTCCGTTCCTGATTCAGGAAGTCTGGGGTGGGGCTGAAACATTTGTATTGGAACAAGACCCCAGGTGATGCTAGATACAGAAACCACACTTTGACAAGAAATCACTGAGTTAGGTTAACAGTGTCTTTATACTCAGTACAGAGGTTTTCAGGCCTGGCTGTACATCACCATCATCTAAGCAGCTTTCAGAAAATACTAGTGTGTGCCTCCACTACCAGAAATTTTAAAAATCCCACTATATACCCAGGTGCCAGTATTTTAAAACTCTTCCAACGTATAACCAGGATTAAGAAAGTGAAATGAAATTCATGTTTTGGCAAGAAAAATTTAAACATAAAACTTCTTTGCCCTTTGGCCTCCCCTCTCCCTCCAACTTCAGCTTCCCTGATAGCTCAGCTGGTAAAGAATCCGCCTGCAATGTGGGAGACCTGGGCTCGATCCCTGGGTTGGGAAGATGCTCTGGGGAAGGGAAAGGCTACCCACTCCAGTGTTCTAACCTGGAGAATTCCATGGGCTGCATAGTCCATGGGGCTATGACTAAGCAACCTGCACTCCCCCAACTGTGCATTGTATGTCTACATTATACACTGAGCAGACCTCCCCCATCAGCAGGAATACCTGCTCACCATAGCCAGCAACATTCTCTAAGCATGACGACAGCTCTTTAAAAGACAACACTCCTTTTTGAGCTGGTAAAAAGTCACATGACCCACCATGATGGTGCTTACATCTGGATTATGAAAACTCAAATATGAATACATCATTTAAAGTACTGCCCTCTGTCTCAAAAAACGTATATAAATTGTCTTGACTTTTAATGGGCAGAACAACTCTCTGAGCTTTCTGAGGTGCTCTTGCCAGGCTATAATCTTCAAATTTGGCCCGAATAAAATCTTCCAATTTTTCTTAGGTTGACTAATTTTTTGACGACAGGTACTATTAGAGACTACTGCTAAGGTCAAGAATCCCAAGGTCTGGATAGTTTCTCTTAGCTAATTAGTTGAGCTCGTGTGTTAGCTTCCTGTTATTGCTATAACATATTACCACACATTTTTAGTGGCTTAAACCAGCACAAATATATTAGCTTATAGTTCTGAAAGACAGACATCTGAAAGAGGTGGGCAGGGCTGCGTTATTTCTGGAGATACAGGAGAATCCGTTTTCTTGATGCTTTCAGCTTCCACACTCTGCCTGTATCCCCGTTTGTGGCCCGTTAGTACGCTGACCCCAGCTTCCCTTTTATAAGCTTGTGATTATACTGGGCCCACCTGGATAACCCAGGATACTCTCTCCAGCTCACGATTCTTAATCTCACATGCAAAGCTTTTTGCCATGAAAGCAACATACTGTTTTTTTTTGTTTTTTTTTGCGAGGATGGATGATGGTCAGAACAGCATATTCTGCCTACCCCACCTAGTCTCTCTCTTTGGGTATAGAAATTTTATTATCGTTACCCCCAATATCAAAATAACTGCAAAGAGCATCTTAATGTTGGGAGGGAACTAAAAAGAGGAGGATTTAATGAAAAACTACCTTATTCACAACCACGTAGACCGGAGGTTTATCCTCTGGAAAGAGTGGGGGATCCTTGGCGAGGGGGCAAGGGCAGAGTTAAGGGAAGGAAGCTGCATTCAAAGCATGACTGAGTGATTGCTGAGTCCCATTAGCCCACCCTGCCTTCACCCACTGGGCGCCCGATCTTTATCCTCCTGGGAGCTTGTCAGGCTCCTCTCTGGGAAGCATATCAACCTTAGAGAAAACATCTAACTGATATGGACAAGCTTTTTGAAAGGACATTTTGACAACTGATAATTCATCAAATATTTGTAAAACTAAGCAAATAAAAGAAAATTAGCTCCAAGGAAAACAACGATAACCATAGCATACTCCAGAGTATTTCCAGAGATAAGCTAAATCTTCAAAAGGCATCTGAATTCCAGGCTGGGGCCAGCGAGTATGAAATTTTCACAAGCTCCCTGGGGAGTCCAGTACTGGTGCACCCCGTTTAAGACCTTTGTATAATTTTATATGAAGCACCTGATTGTGACAAGAGTCAGGTCCGCTGACCCCCGCATGACTCTGTATCCATCCCTATGTATACCAAAAGGTTTAAAAACAAACGTGAAAAATAAAGAAATGGGATCAGTTTCTGGAAAGACTGATTCACCCGTGCCATTTTTTTCTTGCTTCCCATCGTCCTGGCTGAATTCCCATCTGGTATGGGGGTACGCGCCAAGCCTACTAACTCTGCCTGGGCTTTTAAGATCAGACTGGAGAGGCCTCAGTGCTTCCTGTCCTTCAGGAGAACAGAAAGATGCCTGTGGCCTATGTAGGTGGTGTTTTGGATTCCAATTAAACCAGTTATTCAGCCTCTTTTTCTTCACTGATTTTCCTACTACACTATCCGCTTCTAATCTTTCTCTATATCTAAATTAAATAAGATTTTTTGTTTGTTTGTTTGTTTGTTTTTTCCCCCCCTGGACGCCTATTCCATCCCCACCTTCGAAGCACCCTGGATCCACCGGGGCTGGAACCCGGCAACTTGGTTTTCAGAAAACATACGTGGTATATCCAAAGTACTAAGATTTGTGTGATGCCTTAATGTAATGCTAGAGACCAGCTCCAGCAGACAGGGTTTTACGGTCCAGGTTTCATATCCATACATGACTACTGGAAAAACCATAGCCTTGACTAGATGGACCTTTGCTGACAAAGTGATGTCTCTGCTTTTTAATATGCTGTCTAAGTTTGTCATAGATTTTCTTCCAAGGAGCAAGCATCTTTTGATTTCATGGCTGCAGTCACCATTTGCTATGATTTTGGAGCCCAAGAAAATAGTTTCTATTTCCATTGCTTCCCCATCTATTTGACATGAAGTGATGGGAGCAGATGCCATGATCTTCGCTTTTTCAATGTTGACTTTTAAGCCAGTTTTTTTCACTTTCCTCTTTCACCTTCATCAAGAGGCTCTTTAGCTGCTCTTTGCTCTCTGCCATTAGGGTGGTGTCATCTGCATACCTGAGATTATTGCTGTTTCTGCCGGCACTCTTAATCCAGCTTGTTATTCATCCAGCCCACCATTTTGCATGGTATACTCTGCATGTAAGTTAAATAAGCAGGGTGACGCTATACAGCCTTGTCATACTCCTTTCCTAATTATGAACCAGTCCATTATTCCATGTCTGGTTCTAACTGTTGCTTCTTGACCTGCATACAGGTTTCTCAGGAATCAGGTAAGATGTGATTACAATGATGAAATACTGTGGTAGGAGAGAAGATGGGAAAGATGCATGCATGTCTTGGGAATAAAGGAAAATGAAATCCTCCTTTTCTACAGATGGAAGTTAATGCCTAAATGGAAACTATTAAAATTGGCTAGCTCTTTCAATTATGTACAAATATAAAACTGATAATAATAAAGTCCTCTAAAAAAAGGGCAAAGAAGGTGAACATAATTCACTGAAATGACTGTTTTTCACTTGGCTGGCAAAGAAGTAAAGATAATTATTCACTGACTGCAACATGAACAAACAGCAACATGTACAGCAATAGTTGTGAAACCTGTTCTGACAATCCTATTGCCCTCTCTCTAAAACAATTTTAGATTCTAGGCATCTTTCTGTGACAAATCTTTTACACTGACTGCCCAGTATCCACTCTCAACTACTCACTTCCTTGTCTTCCCCTCTATCAGGACTGAGAAGGTTGTATTTCACTTTGTGCCAGAGTTCTTGAGAATGAAACAAGTTGAAAGTTGGCCAGGACAGGTTTTGAGAAATCCTTGCCTTTCCTTCAAAATACTTTCCAGGAAATTTTTGCAGAGACTAACACCTGTGGTCAGCAGTTTTTATTGTGAGCGACCAAAAATTATTTTTAACAATTAAAACTCAACATTCAGAAAACTTAGATCATGACATCCGGTTCCATCACTTCATGGCTAATAGATGGGGAAACAGTGGAAACAGTGGCAGACTTTATTTTGGGGGGCTCCAAAGTCACG
>SJYC01086855.1:0-13679 GCA_006408675.1 Madoqua kirkii | reverse complement strand
TTAAGATAGTTATATATTATACACAGAATACATATTTGCTAAATGCCTTTGAACATTTATAAAAATTAATTAAATGGAAGTAATAAGAAAAATCATAATACATTTCCAAAGTTTTCAGGAAATTGTAGCAAAAACAAAAATAAATAAATAAAAAAACTTACATAGATTTTATAATTGAGAGTAAAATCCTTTGGAGGAAGGATTATTTTAATTTCAGTCTTATCCTCATGAGTCTTGAGGTATATTCATTGCTCTTATTTTTCTTCTTTTCACATCTAATTAGACATTTGCCTGGATCTCTTGAACATTGAAAAGCACTCAGTCATTCCACCATCTGTGTTGCTAGTCTTGCAGACAGATCACTTGACCACATGGGCAGGAATCATGGGTGGCTTTCTGCAGTACTCCTTGACTAGCAGAGGCCAGTGGGGTCGGTAAGGAAATTTCACTGGTGATTTTTACCAAAACAAGGAGAGGGTGGGAACAACTGAATCCTAAACTTTGAGAGATGGCTTTGGTTCTTCTGACTTATTATCTAAGCTGGCTTATTAGTTATCTAAGCTGGCTATCATTTACAAGATGTAAACTTGAGTACGGAGTTAAAGCTACATGTTTGATGCTGTGTGGAAATCAATCTCCTGGTCCTAAATAGGGTGTCTCGGGAAAGGCAGAAGAGAGTATCACCAAAAACAATGTCCAACAGCATGCCTTTGTATTACGAAATGCTTGGCTAGTTCAAAACACTTGTCTAGAAGAAGGTCAACAATATATTTCTCAGACACTTCTTAGGAATATGTTAAATATATTTAAACATCCAGTATAACTCCATTCTATCCATTTCTCTTTTTAAAATAATTTTTTCCTTTTTTAAAAATAATTTTTTCTATCAATTTCTGTTTCTTACCTTTCCCTTTCCATTTCCAGAAACGTGTTTCTGTGTAAAAGTGAATTGTTTTTATTCTATGAAATGTGTACATTAAAGATGCAGAATTATCACAGCTTTCCTCTTTTACTTTACTACATAGACATTCTTGCTTTTTGTTAAAATCTGCTTCTGCATTATGGAAATAGCAGTATCATGGTAATTTAAATACCTTTCGCCTTTGGTCTACATTTTATAACTGACGACTCTAGTTCTCTAGGTGAATTAGTGTGTGGACATAGGAAATAGAAGAAAATCTGAAGGCGTCTCAGATGCTTCAGTGCTAGTCACTAGGAAAGAGAGTATGTGAGAGGTGCAAATAATCTGTTTGCGTGGGGGATGCTCCCGTTAACTGTAACGCAGGCCAATATATCATTTGATTCCCACTAACCGTCTAATGCACGTAGGCATATGCAGGGAATATCCTGTGTTGAGTCAATATCCTCATATTAGAACCTAGACTTCTCGAGGGCAGAGAACCAGGTAGAGGCATGATCTTCGCTACAGACACCCTGGCAGCCGCGGACCGAAGGGAAGCACTGGGCAGCGGGCGCTTCGGCGGGCGGCGCCGTGCGCTGGCGCACCAGCATCGGCGCGGCCTGCCTGGGCCGGCGGTCTTGCTGCCGCGGTGACTCCTCACGGGCAGCCAAGCGGAGCCCTGCTTTGCCTTGTCCCAGACTGCATGGGAGAGCCTCAGACACACAGACAGGGGCACACACAGTTGGACAGGACGGATAAACACTGAGGTCCTCCTGTGTAGGCACAAGGAACTGTGTTCAGTAAGCTGTGATAAACCATGACGGAAAAGAAAAGAAGATGGGCCTCTGAATCACGGGAGAAGGGCAGGGCAGAGCACCCTGGAAGGAGACCGAGCTGAGCGTTGCCGCTATCTGCCGTTTGACGCACATCCCTTAAGTTCTCTATGCCTGGGTTTCCTCTTTAACTGGTGCTCCTGGCTTTGCTTTCTATTGAAGGGGTCGCATGGAGTCGGACACGACTGAAGTGACTTAGCAGCAGCAGCAGCAGTACCACCCCGGAGAAGGCAATGGCACCCCACTCCAGCACTCTTGCCTGGAAAATCCCATGGATGGAGGAGCCTGGTGGGCTGCAGTCCATGGGGTCGAGAACAGTTGGACACAACTGAGCGACTTCCCTTTCACTTTTCACTTTCATGCATTGGAAAAGGAAATGGCAACCCACTCCAGCATTCTTGCCTGGTGCGCTGCTGTCTATGGGGTCACACAGAATCGGACACAACTGAAGCGACTTAGCAGCAGCAGCAGCAGAAGGGGACAGTGCACATCCTTGAAACAGGTTTTCATAATTACAATAAAAAATAGCCTTGAATGGACTAGTTGAGCAATATAGTGGGGAGGCCACTCTGTTTGATTGCAGGGAAACTGCAGAGCGGTATTTCAGACTCCAGAAAGGGGAGCCCTCACGGATTCCTGATGAGTAGAACTGATGAACTAGGGGAGCAAACTTGTTATTACACTTGGGGAGCATCAGTGGGTGCAAATAGTTCCTTGAGGAAAAAAAATCCAAGTTAAATGCTATTAGGCCCCTTAGATAGAAATGGTACTCTCCAGAAGTGAAAGTGACGCTCAGTCGTGTCCTACTCTTTGAGACCCCACGGACTCTACAGTCCAGGGAATTCTCCAGGCCAGAATACTGGAGTGAGTACTTTTCCCTTCTCCAGGGGGTCTTCCCAACCCAGGGATCAAACCCAGGTCTCCCGCACTGCGGGTGGATTCTTTACCAGCTGAGCCACCAGGGAAGCCCAAGAATACTGGAGTGAGTAGCCTATTTCTTCTCTAGGGGGTCTTCCCGACCCAGAAATCAAACCGGGGTCTCCCGCACTGCAGGCAGATTCTTGCTGAGCTATGAGGGGAGCACCGAGGCACTCTCTGAGGTCACTGTCAAAGGCAGACCCTAACAGCTCTAAAGACGATCTCATCACGATGGGAAAGGGAGTCGGGCAAACGATGAGAAGAGCCTGGGAAGGCTGAGGCGGCAGTTGCGGCATGGAGAGCCGCAGAGGCTCCTCCTGGCAGAAGTCAGCTGCCCTAAGAAGACACAGGCTTGGGGAACAAGCGCTGGGCATGTGAAGATGAACCAAAACAAAGTCCCAAGATCAGAGTTCAACACACACAGGAACCTCTCGTTGCTGCTACTGAGTCGCTTCAGTCGTGTCCGACTCTGTGCAGCCCAATAGATGGCAGCCCACCAGGCTCCCCCGTCCCTGGGATTCTCCAGGCAAGAACACTGGAGTGGGCTGCCATTTCCTTCTCCAATGCTTGAAAGTGAAAAGAGAAAGGGAAGTCGCTCAGTTGTGTCCGACTCCTAGGGACCCCATGGACTGCAGCCCACCAGGCTCCTCCATCCATGGGATTTTCCAGACAAGAGTATGGGAGAGGGGTGCCATTGCCTTCTCCGAAGAACCTCTTGTTCTTATGGTTTTATTTCCTTATGCATTTCACTCATGAAAAAAAGGTGTTGACACTGTAATAGGATTTGGTTCAAGAGACTAATATAACAAGAACGCACACGACCGTATTTGCGCTTAACAGTGGCCAAGAGGTCTTACCCATTACGACCAGTTAACATGACTGAGTAGGTAAGCTCTTAGGTTTCTTCCAGTTCTAGAATATTACTGTTTTATTATGAAGATGAATAATTTGTCAGCTAATTTGAACATCTGACTCAAACATCCTTGAACAAGAAAGTCTTGATTTATAGTACTTGGCACAAAACACCTGGGATATTTAGGTAATTAAACAGCAGATGCTAACAGATTGATAGCTGTTACTTGGTTCTCAAACATGTTGTACTTACTTGAACTTTCATTTTTACCCAGGATTTCTCAACAGCGGTGCCCATGTTTACTCATGTTTGAGGTTTGCCTTGATGGTGACCGAGATGCTAATTATCTTTAAATATTTATTCAAATTCAAAAAGAGAACAGCTTCTTATAATACTATCAGCTTATTTACTAGGTTTATTTCATTTTATTTTAAATTTTACTGTGAGAGCTATACGAATTCTGGAGAAATGTGTGAATGTTAGCATATAAAATTAAAGTTTTTTATAATGTATTTTCTTTATGGAAATATTAAAGCTGCATTGCGGAACGGAAGGTGAACAACACAGGTTCGCAAATGATAAATGTCCTCTGGTATGATTTTAAGATTTCAAATTATTCATGTTTTCAGCTGTGTACCCAGAGACGACATAGAATAAAGGCTCAATGGATGTTTGATGCTTGAATTGATGCAAGTTTAATTTTTATCTTGCATTTGAGGGGCAGAGTGGATAGAGGAGTGCTGTTAAGAGAGATGCCCATGGTGAATAACAGCAGACTGCAGCGACACTGACTAGCTTGGGGAGTGGCGATAGTTTTCTTGCTACAACACACAGATGGGGTGCAGGAGGGAAAGCAGGCGGCAGGCATCAGATTGCTTATCTGATAGCTGCTGCTGCCAGTTTCTGACTCATGATGGTCTTAAAAGAAACATGGATTTAACTTTTAATTTCCTTTTAATTCATTTACTCAGCACACTTACTGAGAATGCACTATGTGTTAGACATTGTACCAGGATAAAACGTGAGCTGTATTTGTAAGATTGCACCAGGTCTTCCTCAGACTCCACATCCACGTGATCTACTTACCTCAAGCTATCCTGTCAATTCTCATATCAAAGACATCTGCTTCAAACACAGTCTAAACTCACCCCTGATGCAAATACACTCCGCAGTTCCTCCCACCCCACCGGCTCCGGCACAGAGGCAGGATAGAGGGAGCCAGAGAGGAAGGGGAGGGAGCAAGGCCGTAAAAACTGTGTGTCCGTGAGCACACGCTTAGAAAGGAGCATCTTAGCTGTAATTGCCAAGATACTAAGATGCTGACGGGAAAGTAGTCCACAGAGATCAAATTGCCAACATCTGGATTGTCAAAAAAGCAAGAGAGCTCTAGAAAAACATCTACTTCTGCTTTATTGACTGTGCCAAAGCCTTTGACTGTGTGGATCACAATAAACTGTGGACAATTCTTAAACAGATGGAATAACAGACCACCTGACCTGCTTCCTGAAAAATCTATATGCAGGTCAAGAAGCAACATTTAGAACTGAACATGGAACAACAGACTGGTTCTAAATCAGGGAAGGAGTACGTCAAGGCTGTATATCGTCACTGTGCTTATTTAACTTATATGCAGAGTATATCATGGAAAATGCTGGGCTGGATGAAGCACAAACTAGAATCAAGATTGCTGGGAGAAATATCAATAACCTTAGATATGCAGGCGCCACCACCCTTATGGCAGAAAGTGAAGAAAAATTAAAGAGCCTCTTGATGAAAGTGAAAGAGGAGACTGAAAAAGTTGGCTTAAAACTCAACAAGGATATTGGGGGCCACCTACTGGCTTGGATTAATTGAGATTCACCCCAAAAGCTGAGATCAATCCCTAAACTTCCTGTTGGATGGGGAAAATGGATCCTAACTGAGAAGTGGTATACTACATGTTGAGAAGACAATTGCAACACCTATTAGGTAAGGAGCACAATTTCCATTTGGTGGAAGACATTTCTTATTTAGGAATCTCAAGCTGCAGTCTCAGGTAACGGAAGATACACACTTTGGAACCTGCTAGAAACTGCACTTACTAGTTTCGCTACATTTGGTGTTTTACTTACTAAGCCTTTTCTTGCATCTGTAAGATGGGAATAGCGGTTAGCTAACAGGATTTAGCAAAGATTTAATAAAATCACAAGAGGAAAAAGTGATAAAGCTATCAATAATAGCTGACTTCATTTATGGGAACCCTTGTCTTTAATAATGGCAGAAAATGTGCACAAAGGTTCTTCCAACTCTTAAACTGTTTAAACAGAAGTTAATAGGCAGAAATCAGCAATTAAGGCTCTCCAGTGCTAAATGTATTTCTGCTTAATAGACAGTATCATGGTTTAAAATGAAAGAATGTACAAGTAGCACAGGGGAAGTAGCTGAAGAGAGAAACTCAAGTGCTAAGAAAGAAAGAGGAAGCTCTAAAAGGACATTCTGAGGACCTTCACAACTCCTTTGGCAGTCTTTAAAATTTTCTGTTTTTAAGCAATTTGATTATGGTGAGTTTTAGAGTAGTTTTGTGGGTTTTGTACCTTATTGAACTTTTTGAAACTGTACGTTTATGCTTTTTGTTAAATTTGGAAATTTCCATTATTTCTTTCTGTATATTTTTTTGCACCTGTACACGTCATTCCTTAAGAGAATCTGACTATACACGTTTCCCTAGTGGTCCGGGAGCGAGCGATGAGAATGAAGACAGAGCAGGAAGTCTGGGGCGATGGGTCCCGATCTCCTTGTGTTCGTCCAGGCAGTCCCTTCTGGGCTGATCTGGGGAGCAATCAGCGGGCGTGCAGACAGCGCTCACGCCTGGCGCCCAGCGGTGCTGCAAGGTCCACGCTTCCGGACCCCAGTCACATTCCCTTCTGTGCCTGGCCTTGGGGTCTGTAACAAGGAGATTATTCTTAAGAAAAACATGGAAGATGATCATTAACATGATGTCTTGCTATGTGCTGCTTTTCCAGGTGCTGTTTCTGTGGGATTTCTCAAGGCTGCAACAGTACATCGTTAGGGACCCACTACATCCCCTGCTACATCCCCCACTACACCTCCCACTACAATTTTGTTTTCATGGTAGATACGCTGTCTGAGCAGCTTCTTCATCAATGCTCAGATAGTTTTTTTGATGTATCTGAGGACTAGACAGTTAAAAATATACATCCTGATATTATAGAACCAAGCAATCCTCCTCCTAAAGTTTTAATCCACAACATGGGGTTAACTGTATGTAAGCGTTCCTCAATTTCTTCAAATAAATCAGTTTCTTGGAGTTATTGTAAGTGAGCCTTCTGCATATTAGAAACAGTAGCCTGTAATCTAAGGGTCGATTATGATGAACGCGTCCTCTCAAATGTTTGGATAATTGATCCCAAGTATATGCACTTTGATTATACTTATGAGGCGTGACACAAAATGAAGAGATACTCCAGTCACACTCAAGGTGAACTTGTAATTGTGAATTTTTTGCTTTGTCCTCTAGCAGGAGAGCTGCATTTTCTAAACCAAGCAGTCTGGCATTAGTCTCTCGGCCTCTGCGGGGCTGGCTGCCCAGGCAGAGCTAGCCTCTGGGCCCTGCTGTCACGGGCGATGTTCGCTAGCTGCATGCAGTGCCGCCCGCTGCCGCCGAGGCCAGGGCGGTAATGGTAGTCCCCACAGCAGCTGCTCTAAGCAGGCCAAGAAACCTCTCGGAATGTTGTAGTTCTTTCTTGACAACTTTTAAAAGAGCATGTGTTTCAGAAGAGCCTTCCCCAGCTCTGCTTTGATTTACTGGAAGCCATATCCCCAATATCCTTCTTAATATAAGAAATGAGTAATTAATTATAAAGTAAAGAATTTAAGCAAGTATATAATTTGCAATCCTAGCAACAAAGTTCTTGTACACTTTCATTGATAGAAATTATTTCTTTCAAGAGCACATAAAGATCTCTCATGTAAGCCTGAATATAAATGTCCAGTTTGTACTGGTATTAAATGTCACTGAATAATTAGTTTTATCGGGATAATGTCCATCTCAAATTCGGAATTTTTTAAGACTTAAAGTCAGTTTCCAAATCTCTCCTTGCCTTCTTCCTTGATCCAGTTGTGGGAAGGGAGTGATGTGCCACTCCCATGCCGTATAACTGGATGATCTGAATGAGTGGTAATGTTAGTATGGTCAAAGACTTTATGCACCTGCCAAGGCACCCTTTTGTGAGGATTGCAGGACTGATTTTGATGAGAGCAATTAGAGACTGCATGCCCCTTAGGGGACCAGTCGCTACATTCCATAGGAACCATTAATCAAAATTACTTCTTTGGTCCTGTGGCAATTATCCCACTGAATCCGATCTTGTTTTTCAGTCCACTGCTTGCGATGCTCACAGAAATGTCTGTCTGATTTGCTGTCATTATCAGGTTCTGAGTCATGAGCAAAACTGAAACCAGAGAGATGTGAGTGAACCTTAGTATAGTTACCATTTAAAGGATTAGTGGGCAGCAGGTGGCACAGATAACTGAAGACAGCCTGTGGCTAGTTCTGCACAGACTGGCCAGGATTCATACTCATAAGCAACACCGAAGGGAGTCCCTTCCTCTTGTTTAAAAAGAGGACGCCGTGTATCTTCAGGTCCTGGTATCCAGGAAGAATCATTAACATAAGCTGGGATCATAGAATGCCCCCCATCAACGAGTGTTAGTAACAGGGAGTTAGATAAATATGCCCGGTTAGTACAGTTTTTAGATTTGGCTGCTGCTAGGGGTGTACTCCGGAGAAGGCAATGGCACCCACTCCAGTGCTCTTGCCTGGAAAATCCCACAGGCGGAGGAGCCTGGTGGGCTGCAGTCCGTGGGGTCGTGGAGGGTCAGACACGACTGAATGACTTCACTTTTACTTTTCACTTTCATGCATTGGAGAAGGAAATGGCACCCCACTCCAGTGTTCTTGCCTGGAGAGTCCTGGGGACGGGGGAGCCTGGTGGGCTGCCATCTATGGGGCCGCACAGAGTCGGACACGACTGAAGCGACTCAGCAGCAGCAGCAGCAGCAGGGGCGTGCTCAGCACGGCGGTGATGAGAGCAGGCACGGCAAGAGCCAGACCGCTGGGAGGGGCCGCTCTCGCTTCGCTCCCGAAGGGCTGCTCTGATTTCTGGGTTGATCTTTTGATTCGTCCCTGAGCGGGGGTCTTGCTCCTCTTGTTTCAACGGGAAGGGAATCACCATCTTTGTTTCAGACTCAGGCCTTTGAAACTCACTACTGGGGGCTCCGCGTCGCACGCCAAGCGTCTCTTCTGTGGGAGTCCGTTCGTCATATGGTTTCAGATGACACAAGGGAATCCAAACAGGTGTTTCTGAATCACCTGGCGAAACACAAGCGAAACCCCTCCCTCAGGTTATCAGATCCCCCCGAGGCCATGAGTGTGCTACTGGATCATACCACCAACAGGTGGTTTGGGGTGAATTTCTTTTTGTTCCTGTATAAAATGTCATTAGCTGTAGTACAATCATTATGTTGGTGCAAAAAATTTAAAGTAAATAATGCTTTATGTAATTTTTGCTGTGGGGGAAGTGACATTGCATCCCCCGACCCCCCTTTTTTGGTCACATTCTTTTAGAGATCTGTTAGCTCATTCTACAATACCTTGTCCTTGTCCTCGGGGATTATAGGGGATTCCAGTATGATGTCTTATAGACCAAGCTTCTAAAAAATCCCTAAAGGCAGAACTAGTGTCAGCCAGGCCATGGTCCATTTTTATATTCTGTGGGAAGCCCACAGCACCAAGCAAGTATGCAGATGTGAAATGACGTGTCTTGTAGATTCTCCAGAGCAAGCAGTTACCCAGATAAAGTTAGAGTTAGTATCAACCTTGACTTGTACATAAGCAAACTTTCCAAAGGATGGAACGTGAGTTATATCCATCTGCCAGATCTGATTTGGCTTCAGGCCAGGGGATTAATTTCTCCTGGTTTCTGTTGGAGATGTTGTTATGGCAACCATCTGACATGTAGGACAAGTCCTCACAATCTGTTTAGCTTGAGCCTAACTGATGTGAAACTTGGTTTTTAAACATTTTGAGTTAAAGTGTGTCAGGTAGGAAAGGTTGATGCCTCTGTGAAGCTGGAAATAAAAGAGCATTGGCTCGAGCATTTCCTTCTGTTAAAGGCCCTGGTAAATCAGTATGAGCCCAAATGTGAAGAAAGTAGAATGGAAACTGTCAGTGTCTGTCACCTGTTGTAAATTTGTAAAAAGAGTATATAATGTGGATGGGAAACTATCCTTAATAATCGTTGTTCTATATGATTATACAGTGGAAGTGAGAAATAGGTTTAAGGGCCTAGATCTGATAGATACAGTGCCTGATAAACTATGGATGGAAGTTTGTGACATTGTACAGGAGAAAGGGATCAAGACCATCCCCATGGAAAAGAAATGCAAAAAGCAAAATGGCTGTCTGGGGAGACCGTACAAATAGCTGTGCAAAGAAGAGAGGCAAAAAAGCAAAGGAGAAAAGGAAAGATGTAAGCATCTGAATGCTGAGTTCCAAAGAATAGCAAGGAAAGCCTTCCTCAGCGATCAGTGCAAAGAAATAGAAGAAAACAACAGAATGGGAAAGACTAGAGATCTCTTCAAGAAAATTAGAGATACCAAGGGAACATTTCATGGAAAGATGGGCTCGATAAAGGACAGAAATTGTATGGACCTAACAGAAGCAGATGTTAAGAAGAGGTGGCAAGAATACACAGAAGAACTGTACAAAAAAGATCTTCAAGACCCAGATAATCACGATGGTGTGATCACTCACCTAGAGCCAGACATCCTGGAATGTGAAATCAACTGGGTCTTAGAAAGCATCACTATGAACAAAGCTAGTGGACATGATGGCATTCCAGCTGAGCTATTTCAAATCCTCAAAGATGATGCTGTGAAAGTGCTATACTCAATATGCTGGCAAATTTGGAAAACTCAGCAGTGGTTACAGGACTGGAAAAGGTCAGTTTTCATTCTAATTCCAAAGAAAGGCAACGCCAAAGAATGCTCAAACTATCGCACAATTGCACCCGTCTCACATGCTGGTAAAGTAATGCTCAAAATTCTCCAAGCCAGGCTTCAGCAATATGTGAACCGTGAACTTCCAAATGTTCAAACTGGTTTTAGAAAAGGCAGAGGAACCAGAGATCAAATTTCCAACATCTGCTGGATCCTGGAAAAAGCAAGAGAGTTCCAGAAAAACATCTATTTCTGCTTTTTTGATTATGCCAAAGCCTTTGATTTTGTGGATCACAATTAACTGTGGAAAATTCTGAGAGGGATGGGAATACCAGGCCACCTGACCTGCCTCTTTAAAAATCTATATGCATCTGATGTTGGGAGGGATTGGTGGCAGGAGGGGAAGGGGACCATCGAGGATGAGATGGCTGGATGGCATCACTGACTGGATGGACATGAGTTTGAGTGGACTCCAGGAGTTGTTGATGGACAGGGAGGCCTGATGTGCTGCGATTCATGTGGTTGCAGAGTCGGACATGACTGAGCAACTGAACTGAACTGAACTGATATATTTAGTGACATATACAGAATATTGAGAATAAGATAAGATACTAATGCTTGGGGAATATTTTGCTGCATGTGTAATAGCTAGAATTTCTGCTTGTTGTGCAGAATATCCAGGTGTTTCGATAACTAACGTAAGCGGGCCTGAATATCCTGCTTTTCCTCGGGCAGTGCCACCTGTAAAAATGAGAGGATCAGAGGAATGGGGTTGAGGCTAGTAATTCTAGGCAAAATCCATCTTGTTTGTTTTAAAAACTGCAAGACAAGAAATCAGGATAGTGGTTGTCAATTTGCCCAACATCGTCAGCTAAAGCTGGTTGCCAAGATAATGACTTTTGAAGGGGATGTTTCAATTCTTTGGAGGTTACTGTAGTGCACATAAGGCAAGGGTCCTGTCCAGTAAGCTGTTGAACATGCTCTCTTCCTTTTAGAATTATAGTAGCTATCATATCTAAGTAAGGGCTAACAGATTTTGTTTGTGAATTAGCTAAGTATATCCATTCAACTATTAAAGGCAAGTTTGCATAGTGAACCCATAGGGGAGTGAGGAGTAGGGAAGACAAGCAGCTGTGGAGGCTCTAGGGGGCTCATTCTGTCTGGCTGGCAGTCTTATTGCAGCGTGTTCTTTCTCAGCCTCAGGAGTTAGTTGTTGGGAGCTATTAAGCTCTGGATTTCCTCTTAATAGAGAGAATAAATGGGATAAAGAATAAGTTGGAATCCCTAACTTAGGCTGAATCCAACCATCTCCTAGTAATTGTTGTCAGTCATTTAAAGTTTTAATTGAGTCTCTGTGTATTTGTACCTTTTGTGGCCTGACTGCAGTACAGGTGACTATATTTTCTAAGTACTGAAAAGGTTCAGTGTATTTTAATTTATCAGGGGCTATATAAAAGCCAGCACATTCCAAGTATTCCTTTAGCTTTATATTATTATTATTTTTTAAATTTAAATTTATTTATTTTAATTGGAGGTTAATTACTTTGCAGTGTTGTATTGGTTTTGCCATACATCAAAATAAATCCTCCACGGGTGTACACATGCTCCCCATCCTGAACCCCCTCCCACCTCCCTCCCCATACCATCCCTCTGGGTCATCCCAGTGCACCAGCCCCGAGCATCCTGTATCCTGCTTCGAACCTGGACTGGCGATTTGTTTCTTATATGATGTTATACATGTTTCAATGCCATTCTGCCAAAACATCCCACCTCTCCCTCTCCCAAGTGTTCCCCATCCTGAACCCCCCTCCCACCTCCCTCCCCATACCATCCCTCTGGGTCATCCCAGTGCACCAGCCCCGAGCATCCTGTATCCTGCTTCGAACCTGGACTGGCGATTTGTTTCTTATATGATGTTATACATGTTTCAATGCCATTCTCCCAAATCATCCCACTCTTGCCCTGTCCCACAGAGTCCAAGAGACTGTTCTACACATCTGTGTCTCTTTTGCTGTCTCTCATACAGGGTCATCATTACCATCTTTCTAAATTCCATATATATGCATTAGTATACTGTATTGGTGTTTTTCTTTCTGGCTTACTTCACTCTGTATAATAGGCTCCAGTTTCATCCACCTTATTAGAACCGATTCAAATGTATTCTTTTTAATGGCTGAGTAATACTCCATTGTGTATATGTACCACAGCTTTCTTATCTATTCATCTGCTGATGGACATCTAGGTTGCTTCCATGTCTTGGCTATTATAAACAGTGTTGTGATGAACATTGGGATACATGTGTCTCTTTCACTTCTAGTTTCCTTGGTGTGTATGAATCCTTAACAAAATTCTAGCAATCAGAATCCTTTAGCTTTAAAAACAATTCCTGTAGGCTATCAATTTCAGGTAAGGCACATAGTCTATCACCCATACAATGAATGATAAATGCATGAGCCAATTGCTGTCTCACTGGGTTTATAGGCTTGGCTACAAAATTTTTACAAACCGTGGGACTGCTAAGCATACTTTGAGGTAATACAGTCTATCGAAATCTTTATGTGGCTCCTTTAAGTTAATGGAAGGAACTGAAAAGGCAAATCTAGGTTGACCATCAGGATGTAAAGGAATAGTGAAAAAACGATCTTTGAGATCAATAACAAACAAATGCCAAGTGCTTAGAATCATACTAGGACTAGGTGGGCCAGGTTGTAAAGTACCCATTGGAACAATAGCAGCATTAACAGCGCTTAGATCAGTAAGCATTCTCCATTTATCGGATTTCTTTTGTATAAAGAACACTGGAGAATTCCAAGGGCTAAAGGACTCAACAATATGTCACTTGTTAAGTTGCTCATTAGCTAATTCATGTAAAGCCTCCAGTTTTTCTTGTTGTAGAGGTCCCCGCTCTATCCACAGAGGCAGATCAATGAGTGTGGGTGGAGGAAGGTTTATATGAGTAGTGCCCATAGCGCAAAGGGGGCGGTTTGAAATTTTGAATAGTCAAAGAATAAATTCTTCCTTGTTGATTTTTCCCAGTCCCAATCCTGGTATATAACCTTGATTGAACATAATTTGCTGACTTGCCTCACTCTGTTGATTTGGAGGGATATGTGTCTCAGCATGGAGAAGGCAGTGGCACCCCACTCCAGTACTCTTGCCTGGAAAATCCCATGGA
>SJYC01086854.1:0-34255 GCA_006408675.1 Madoqua kirkii | reverse complement strand
TGAAGATATTTTCTGTACAGTTGTTCTTGCCACCTCTTCTTAATATCTTCTGCTTCTGTTAGGTCCATACCATTTCTGTCCTTTATTGTCCCTATCTTTGCATGAAATGTTTCCTTGGTATCTCTAATTTTCCTGAAGAGATCTCTAGTCTTTCCCATTCTGTTGTTTTCCTCTATTTCTTTGCACTGATCCCTGAGGAAGGTTTTCTTATCTCTCCTTGTTATTCTTTGGAACTCTGTATTCTTATGGGTTTATCTTTCCCTTTCTCCTTTGCCTTTTGCTTCTCTTCTTTTCTCAGCTACTTATAAGGCCTTGTCAGACAGCCACTTTGCCTTTTTGCATTTCTTTTTCTTGGGGATGGTTTTGATCACCACCTTCTGTACAATGTCCCAAACCTCCATCCATAGTTCTTCCTTGGATTATCCAAATCCTTGACATGGATAATCCTTATAAACCACATTATAAGTGAGCTGACTTCAGTTGTTCAAAAATAAATATTGAGTGTGTACCAGACACTGGGTTACATGCTTGGGAAACAGGAAAGTGCAGTCCCTGCCCTCATGGGATTTTCCAATAATAGCAGGAGAAAAACAGTTAAAACAAGAATTATGTGCTGGAAAATCCCATGGACGGAGGAGCCTGGTGGGCTGCAGTCCATGGGGTCACTAGGAGTCGGACATGACTGAGCGACTTCACTTTCACTTTTCACTTTCATGCATTGGAGAAGGACATGGCAACCCACTCCAGTGTTCTGGCCTGGAGAATCCCAGGGACGGGGGAGCCTTGTGGGCTGCCGTCTATGGGGTCGCACAGAGTCGGACACGACTGAAGCGACTCAGCAGCAGCAGCAGCAGCAGCATTTAGGCTACAGCAGGGAAGTAGAGAATGTTCTTAGTGTATATATAGAAGCATCTAGGTTAGATAAAATGACATTATCTTAAGAGTAATGGAAAGCTAAAGCAGAGATTTATAATTAAAAATGTATTTGTGGATGTTATGTCTATAATGTATTGCATATAGACAAGTCTGAAGAAATAAGTTATTTAGGCTTTTTTATTCAGAAAAATGATGACAGTGGTTATGAATAGCATAAAGAATTTCAGAGAGAATTAACCAAACTGATATTAGGATAGATAAGGGAATGAGGAAAAAAATAAAATTAAAGACAACTGTTACAAAGCTTTATATTTAACTCTAGAGAATGATCTAAGTTAGATAGATGTATGTGACATGACTTTATACATTTATGCATAAAAAATTGGGGGTTTAAATATTTTCCCCTCAGAAGAAAGTCACTAAGTTTTATGTAAGCCAGAAAGGAACTTGTAACTTACTTAACATTCAGTGCAAGCACGTGAATCTTATTAGCATAGTAATCATGATTTTAAAATTTTATGTCTTTGGCAGGAAAGGGTGTTTTGGATTAACACCCATGGTATTTAAAGATGATTTCAAAATTCCCTGAAAACAAAGTTTTTTGTGATTAAGAGAACACAGTACATACCTTTAGGGTGTCTACTACCTTTGAGAGTTTCAGACTAATGAGAGATGCTGAGGGTTACAAAGAATAAACTCTCCATTCTCACTTGAGAACTTCACCTCATAGTTGTTATTATGCCAATACAAGTAATCTTAGATTCTCTCTAGTAGTCTTTGTCCTTCAAACTTTCATCTAATAAGATAATTCATCTACTTATTCCATACCGTGTTTCAGCCTTGGTTTACAAGGCCCATAAGCAATGAAACAAGTTACAAAGTCCAGTAGCTTTGAAAAATAAAACATGCAAAATCAAGGAGATGAAAAAAATAGGGCAGAAATATGATGAAGTCATATATAAGAATATATGTATGCATAATATTCAGTCCTGTGCAGTTGTTAAAATTGACTGAATTTTAGTGGTGTGCCTTCTATGGTTAGTGAAAAGAGGAAAACATGATCTATTACAAGTTATTTGTGATGTTTTCTGAAAAGTTCACATAGCAGCTTTTACTGGAATACTGAGACCTAAGAGAAAATCATTCCCATGGGTTGAAAGTATCGTGGACTGTGTCCTCAATGATATTTTTCATTTATAACAAATAATATAATATGATGTAATATAATATCACTGCCATTATTCTAAAATTATATTTACTAGAAATTTACACTATTCACAGTATTCATTTAACAGCCTGTCTGGAACAGTGGATAGTGTCGAGAAAAGCTAAACTTGTGTTTTCAAAGCATATTCATGAGAATGCTCATTTTACAGGATAATAATAAGTATGTGAGTAAAGAGTTTCAAGATTATAAGGGATTGCTAGGATAGAAAAATTAAGCAGAATTTTTATAGGTATATTCTTTAGCACTTTAGTATACAGTATGTTAAAGTACTAATTAAATAATATTAAACCATTAAATAATAATTATTGCAACTTAATTAAACTTAATTTCTTATAAATAATTAAATAATATTAAGATCCAAGAGGAAGTTTTATGTAGTATGTGTAAACATTTTAAGATGTTGAAACAGTTTTGAGGGGATTGTCTAACCAGACGAATGTTTTGGGGGACTTTGTTTAGAAAATAATTTTCCAGAAGAATAAAAGCATTACAGACTACTTCTCCATGAACGTAAAGAGGTTTCTTAAGACAGCTAACCGGCAGAGAGTTTAATTGCGTCTGTGTGGGACAGGTGTTTTCCGTTACTGATGGAAGCCGGGTCCACATGCTAGGTAGGGTTGGCATTTCCCAGTGAAATCTAACACAACCTATCATAGATGACAGTTCAAACTTTGCCCTGAAGTGGGCCAATACAGGCCCTTCAGACAGGTTCTGATTTTCTTCACTTGTTCTTAGGGTTCTGTAGTTCGGTTGCTTAGCAGAGAATGACAACGGAGAACACACTTTAAAGTAGTGACGGGTGGTGCTCACTCTGTGCTCAGTTGGCCTGACTCTTTGTGACCCCGTGGACTGAAGCCTCCCAAGCACCTCTGTCAATGGAGTTATCCAGTCCAGAATACTGGAGTGGGTTGCCTTTGCCTACTCTAGGGGATCTTTCCAACCCAGAGATCAAATGACCCCAGTGGTCTGTTGTACCCATTAGAAAATAAAATTCAGTAAGGTACTATCACCTGACTGGTTTTTAGTAGTATAACTTTCTTATGTGCCTCCTAAGATCAATTTAAAAATATACTTTGATGAAACTAAGTTATCTATTATATATTATAGAATGGTTAGAAATAAGCCAAATATTGGAAGACTTCTACTAAAAACAGTTGGGTCTTAGAGAATTTGCTTTTAACCCTTCTGATAGAAAATAATTTTCATAATAGCCAAAAAATGGAAATAATGCAGATGCCCACAGTGGATGAATGGATAAAAAGGATGTGGGGCTTCCCAGGAGGTGTTAGTGGTAAGGAACCTGCCTGCCAGTGCAGGAGATGCAAGAGACATGAGTTCCCTGGGTCTGGAAGATCCCCTGGAGTAGGAAATGACAAACCCTCCACAGTATTCTTGCTTGGAAAATTCCACGGACAGAGGAGCCTGGTGGGCTACATTCCCTGGGGCCGAAAAGAGCTGGACATGACTGAGTGAGTGCAAACAGAAATACACAACGGAATACTATTCAGCCACAGGAAATGAGTTGGAGAAGGGAATGGCAACCCACTCCAGCATCCTTGCCTGGAGAATCCCGTGGACAGAGGAGCCTGGCGGGCTACAGTCCTTGGATACTGCTGAGTGACTAACACTGCTACAAGAAATGAGGAGATTCTGCCATTTATGGCAACACAGAGGACCTTGTGCTCATTTGCTGAACAACGTTTAAGTCAGACAGAGAAAGAGAAGCACTGCACGATATCCCTTAATTGTAAGTGGAAAAAAATTGAACCTGTAAAAACAGGACAGTGGTGGGCACCCGAAGATATCAGAACATGGGAGGTGGGGCTAAGACTCATGGTGCAAACTTGTAACAATTAGTAAATAGGCATGGAGCCCTACATAAAGCAGAGTACAATGAATATTGTTGGTGTTGTAGTTCAGTCGCTCAGCTGTATCCACCTCTGTGACTCCATGGGGTGCAGCCCGCCAGGCTTCCCTGTCCTTCAGTGTCTCCCGGAGTTTATAATGCATATAGACAGTAATATTGCATTATAATTATGTAATGTGATAGATGTCACTACAGTGGCAACCGTGAACAATTAGTAAATAGGCATGGAGCCCTACATAAAGCAGAGTACAATGAATATTGTTGGTGTTGTAGTTCAGTCGCTCAGCTGTATCCACCTCTGTGACTCCATGGGGTGCAGCCCACCAGGCTTCCCTGTCCTTCAGTGTCTCCCGGAGTTTATAATGCATATAGACAGTAATATTGCATTATAATTATGTAATGTGATAGATGTCACTACAGTGGCAACCGTGTTACAATATATATATGTACCAAAGTAGTAGACTGGACACCTTAAATTTACACAATGTTACCTATCAAATTTATCCAATTAAATACCGGAAAAATTAGGTATTTTTTTCTATTGACACTTCAAGGTTTTGGCAGTAAAATTTTAAGAGTGCAGAGGCTGCATTTTAGATAAGAGAACAGTGGTAAATCCTTTCAAAAGGACAGGTATTTGCATTCATTCCAATAGATTATGGCAAAGTTATTTCTAATAATACATGTTTTTCTAGTCTTAGTTGGCCACATTTAAAAGAATTCTTGTAGATAGCAACAAAGCCAGATAGGCTCAGTTGCTGCCTGTATAAGTTACTAATTATACAACAGAGTTTTGGTTGTTTGTCAGTTATAATCAAATTTATTGTGCATAATCTGTGCTAAAATGATAAAACCTGACTAAAAGTAGGTTGGTTATCTAAAAATTCTAGAATTTCTTTGCCAGTGTATTACCCTGCAAGCTTGAATTTTGAGTTACTCTCTTAGTTCAGTTCAGTCGCTCAGTCGTGTCTGACTCTTTGTGACCCCATGAACTACAGCATGCCAGGCCTCCCTGTCCATCACCAACTCCTGGAGATTACTCAGACTCATGTCCATCGAGTTGGTGATGCCATCCAACCATCTCATCCTCTGTTGTCCCCTTCTCCTCTCACCTTTAATCTTTCCCAGCATGAGAAAGTTCAGATGAGTCAGTTCTTTGGATCAGGTGGCCAAAGTATTGGAGTTTCAGCTTCAGCTCTCAGCTTTAAGGGGTTTCATAATTGCTTCCTCAGCCACGTTGCTTCTTTTAACAAAGAAAAACTTGAATTTGTTGTTTATAAATAAAATTTGCAATGACATTACAGGTTCAACAAGGGTTTCCCTGTGGTTCATCTGGTCAAGAATCCGCCTGCAATGTGGGAGACCTGGGTTCAATCCCTGGGTTGGGAAAATCACCTGGAGAAGAGAAAGGCTACCCACTCCACTTCTAGCCTAGAGAATTCCTTGAACTGTATAGTCTATGGGATTACAAAGAGTCAGACATGACTGAGTGACTTTCACTTTCACTACAAATTCAACTACTATCTTATAACTAATTACAAATATATAAAAAGTAATTAATAAGACTTCCATATTCTTCACTTCTTAATGTTCTATGCCAATTTCTGTAAAAATCTATGTACATCTTTATTTAGTGCATTAATTTTAGCATTTTTACTATTAATAATAAGCTTTGAAATGAATGCATTACAAAATAAGTAGTGAAACAGTTATCGGTGCTTGCAGAAACTCTAGCCTTGGTTTAGCTTTCTCAAATACTGAAAAATGATTACTGTGAAAAGAGTGAACATTCATGTAAAGTTTCATTTCTAGTTTATTTACCTTGGGTCTGTGTATTCCTACTGTGATTGAGGGAGATTATTTCAAAGTTACATAACTTTCAGAAAGGTTGAAATTAAAATGAATAAAAAGAAGTCCAAACTCAGATTTATTTGTCTTTTTAGAAGGTAATCATTAAAAAATTTTTTAAAAATCATGTATCAGATGTTTTCTAAACATTATCTTCTATTGTGTGGAAAAAATTTGAATATGCATAACTTATTGAAGCCCCACTATGGCTAGAACTTGAGAGTTATGAAGAAAAAAGAGTGACCCGGAATCATAAACAAAAATTAATATTAATGAAAGAAAGGTTATTTTGATGATAAAACTGTTAATGTACTTGAAGGAATTCTATAAGGGAAGTGTACACTTTATGAGAAGATACATAGAAAAGCAAATGATGGGAGGCAGAAGCACTGCAGACAGATTCTTTACCAGATGAGCCACAGGGAAACCCCTGTTGAACTTGTAATGTCACTGCAAATTTTGTTTATAAATAACAAATTTTAAGTTTTTCTTTGTTAAAAGAAGCAAAGTGGCTGAAGAAGTACATTTTTTGTGGTGAAGTTACTTTCTTATTTTTTAATTGGAGGATAATTGCTTTGCAATGCTGTATTGGTTTCTACCATACAACAATGAAAATCACTCATAACTATATGTGTATATATGTGTGTGTGTGAAGTGAAGTCACTCAGTTGTGTCCGACTCTTTGCGACCCCATGGATTGTAGCCCACCAGGCTCCTCCCTCCACGGGATTCTCCAGGCAAGGGTACTGGTGTGGGTTGCCATTTCCTTCTCCAGGGGATCTTTCCGACCCAGGGATCAAACCTGGGTCTCCTGCATTCCAGGCAGAGGCTTTAACCTCCTAGCCACCAGCAATTTGGCCATATATATATATATATGTACATATTCATGTATCCTTTCCCCCTTGACTGCCATCCTACCATCTCCCCATGCTACCTAGCATCTTCCCACTAGCTATCTATTTTGCACATGGTAGTGTATATATGTCAGTGCTAGTGATACTTATTTTAAACTTATATGCACATCTTTTCAAACACTTTAACCTACTTTTAATACCAGTAAGCTGTTTCAAGCATCTGGATAACAGTACTGTGGGGAAGGTAGCCCACTTTATGCCTATATTACAGGGAAGATAATAAAGTAATAAAGAAGTAATAAAGTCAGAGCTATGATTTTTCCAGTAGTCATGTACAGAGATGAGAGTTGGACCATAAAGAAGGCTGAGCACCAAAGAATTGATGCTTTTGAACTGTGGTGCTGGAGTAGACCCTCAAGAGTCCCTTGGACTGCAAGGAGATCCAACCAATCAATCCTAAAGGAAGTCAGTCTTGAATATTCATTGGAAGGACTGATGCTGAAGCTGAAACTCCAATACTTTGGCCACCTGATGCAAATAACTGACTTATAGTTGCTTATTTTATGTAAAAAAAAACACACAAACACTCCTATAAACAACTTTCTTTCAGTTTTATTCCCTGTGTTGTTCAGTCATTCATTGCGATCCCATGGACTGCAGAAAAGGCTCTGATGCTGGGAAGGATTAAAGGCAGGAGGAAAAGAGGGCAGTACAGGATGAGATAGTTGGATGGCATCATCGACTCAATGGACGTGAGTCTGAGCAAACTCCAGGAGATAATGAAGGACAGGGAAGCCTGGCATGCTGCCGTCCATGGGATCGCGATGAATGACTGAACAACACGGGGAATAAAACTGAAAGAAAGTTGTTTATAGGAGTGGGGGTTTTTGTTGTTTGTTTGTTTGTTTGTTTACGTAGAATAAGCAACTATAAGCAGAAAGCAGTTTCCTCGCATTAATTCTCAGTTCAGCTCAGTGATGTCTGACTCTTTGTGACCCCATGGACTGCAGCATGCCAGGCCTCCCTGTCCATCACCAACTCCCAGGGTTCACTCAGACTCACGTCCATCAGGTCAGTGATGCCATCCAACCATCTCATCCTCTGTCATCCCCTTTTCGCCTGCCTTCACTCTTTCCCAGCATCGGGGTCTTTTCCAGTGAGTCAGTTTTTCACATCAGGTGGCCATTAATTCTACTTGTATCTAATTTGTTTTATTTATTTACCTTGTGTATTTTTTATATAAATAGAATAATTGTATTTTAGTATTGAGTCTTAATACCCATGTATTTTTAAAAGCTAGTCATTAATATTCAGAGAAGAAACAACTTTGGAGATACATGAAATATGTTTTTATTTTCTGGCAATGGACTGAGGCATAAAGTGGAATAAAATGACCCCAATTATGACATGACATTCAGTTTTCATTGTAAAGCAAACCTAGATTGCATCAGAAAACTCGGAAAACCTTGGGAACTGTTTCAGAGGGGACGTGTAACCTTTATTTTGAGGGAGGGGGAGACGAGTTGGAGGGGGAAGTTCATATAAACATGAAAAGGTCGATGGTTTCTGTCGTGATCCCTGGGAACATTTGAACTAAAAGAAACAGCTTATCAGATTGGATACTTTTCAATTGTTTTTCTTTCAACTTCTCTTCTCATTTATTTTACAGTGGATGGAATTGAGGTTCAACACTCTGGCAAAATGCCCACACTGCAAAAAAATGTAAGTTCTCTACCACTGGCAATACTACTGGGAAATATTTGAGAACAATTTAAACAGTTCAGAATTTTCACTGAAGTCAATTTCGATTTTAAGATATAGTTCAGAATGTAAGCATGGTTAACATGTTTATGATTTTCAAAACTAAAAAAAAGACATCTTTGAACTGATTCATATATTTCATTTTTCAATTAAAATGATTGGGCTTAACCTATTCTCTAAAGGTAAAGCAATTTCTAAGAAGGTGGACATTACAAAAACTAACTGTAACCTAGTAAGGATTTTCAAATGTTCTAAGTGGCTATAGTTTGTTTTAAATAATTTAAAATTTATATTTTTTAAAGTGGGCTGTAATTTGGAGAAAGCCAGATTTCAGGGGTTAATAATTAGGTCATTGGATGGCAACGTTTTTATAATTATTTCTCTCTCTTAACTGTTCAGTTTCTCTGTATTCCTAAATGGTGTACCTAAGAAAAAATAACAAAGGGCAATATAAAGATGGGGAAAAAATAGAAGATATTTTGATTAAAGACATTTTATGCCATCTGTGTTGAGAGTCCCTAAGTCACCCTAAGGGTTTTTGACATTTTAGGAGAACTAGTAGGAATTCGGAGAAGGCAATGGCCCCCCACTCCAGCACTCTGGCCTGGAAAATCCCATGGACGGAGGAGCCTGGTGGGCCGCAGTCCCGGGGTCACT
Organism: Madoqua kirkii; assembly: GCA_006408675.1. Taxonomy (NCBI): domain Eukaryota; kingdom Metazoa; phylum Chordata; class Mammalia; order Artiodactyla; family Bovidae; genus Madoqua; species Madoqua kirkii. The sequence continues at coordinate 25,164 of SJYC01086854.1, read as the reverse complement.
AAGAGTTGGACACGACTGAGCGACTTCACTTTCACTTTTCGCTTTCATGCATTGGAGAAGGAAATGGCAACCCACTCCAGTGTTCTTGCCTGGAGAATCCCAGGGATGGGGGAGCCTGGTGGGCTGCCGTCTATGGGGTCGCAGAGTCGGACATGACTGAAGCAACTTAGCAGCAGCAGTAAGAATTAGTATACAGTTGTACTCACAGCTTTATGGTGAACGCATGCAAAGTAAAATCAGCAAAAGAAAAAAGGCACATGGAGCAAAATCTGGAGGAAACCAGGAGCAAGCTTTCAAGAGTCCTCTCCCAGTAGAGTTACACAGGATTTATTCCTCCATCAGTAAACTGTTACAAAACATGTGAGACAGTTTTGGGGGGGCTTCCCCTTTGACTCAGCAGTAAAGAATCTGCCTGCAATGCAGGAATGTGGGTTGTATCCCTGGGTTGGGAAGATCCCCTGAGGAGGAAATGGTAACCCACTCCAGTATTCTTGCCTGGAAAATTCCATGGACAGAAGAGCCTGGTGGGCTGCATATAGTCTGTGAGGTCTTTTAGGGTCAGGCATGCCTAAGCATACCGCATGTGAAATGTTTCTCACAAGAGAAGCTTATTGGAGACTCAGTGTCCAAGGTATAATTTGAGCTGGTCGCACAGGCATCTGTTGCACAGCACATACCACAATTCCATATTCCCAGAAGGAAAGCAGGCATTCGACATAAACCATAGTTTACTTTGTACAAGCAGTTTAGGCATAGCAAACCACTCATCAGTAAGGGAATAGAACTATTTTGAAATTTAAGTTCCCAGGAGAACAGCTGGACAGCTATATTAACTGTTTTCTGCATAACATCTATTTTGATAATGAAATTTCAATTCAAAAATTACTGTTTTCCACTTACATGTGTGGAAAGTAAGCAAAGGAAATTAAACTGGAATGTTTTGGTAATTCAATATTTAAAATGAAAAATATGAACTGATAGTTAAATTTCTGTGATCCTTTGAATGAAGTAAGTAAATACTATATCTATTTTGAGAGTAAAGTAATTCTAAAAATGGTTTACGCTGCTAAGTCACTTCAGTCGTGTCCAACTCTGTATGACCCCATAGATGGTAGCCCACCAGGCTCCCTTGTCCCTGGGATTCTCCAGGCAAGAACACTGGAGTGGGTTGCCATTTCCTTCTCCAATGCATGAAAGTGAAAAGTGAAAGTGAAGTCGCTCAGTCATGTCCGACTCTTAGCAACCCCATGGACTGCAGCCCATCAGGCTCCTCCGTCCATGGGATTTCCCAGGCAAGAGTACTGGAATGGGATGCCATTGCCTTCTCCAAAAAAAAAAAAATGGTTTATAGGAGGAGGAAAGAATTTAAAAATGTCTGAGAAGTAGAACATATGTAACAAGATATCTCCTTTTATTTGTGCTTGCTATGATTCCAGCTAAATATAATCCTATGAGAATAACTTTACAGCATATTTCTAGCTTCAAAGGAACAGATATTTCCTTTTTTATTTATTTGTGAAATTAATCATCTGAATGTTTAACTTAGCTGAATCTAAGACAAGTCTGCACGTGGTGAAGCAAAGTGGATAACCTCAGATAAGTGCACAGAAAATGGGTCCTTCAGGGACATACCAAACACATGTGTATGTGAATATGTGTGTGAATAATCCATACTTCTGTATGTTACCTATATTTTCCCAAAAATGAAGACAATTAAATTGCATCCTCACCAGAAGGATTAAATTAGATTTTAAAAAATCTTTTAGAAAATAAAAAACAGAAACTTCTCGTGATTAGCAGATTGTGTGCTAAGCACGGTGATCATTCCTTTGTAGGCACATATACTGTTTGTAATCTTTACAAGTCCTGGGTAGCAGGAATTATTATCCTCAGTTTGTAAATGAGGAGCTGTTAGAAAGGATAATGATTTTGCTCAAGTGATTTGCTTGGGTGGTTTATTTTAGAACAATGGCAATACTTTGCTAATAAAAAGAAGTATTGAATGTTTAGATATTCTACCACAACGCTGTGTTTTAGTGTAAGAAGTTGTATCTCTTTCTTAAGGAACAGTTTGCCTAGAAATTCACTTGAAATAAATCAGCTTAAATGTCATTCTTAGAGGAATGTGTATAGAACTGGAATCACATGCTGAACACGAGAGGACTTAGGACATTCATTACTTATTTGAGGAAAGATCATGTTATCACATGAATACTCACGGGTCATATTAGATTTCGTTTCTCTTTGAATATTTTTCTTAACAAAATGATGAGTCATCTATTGAAGTAAGATTCTGAGAGTTTTATTTTTTAAGCTCAAATAGCAAATATCCTAAAACTATTTTTTTGTTATAGAAATTACTAAATCATTGCCTGCATTATTTTTATATCTCACAAAACAAGTTGGGGGAGTACCTTCCCCCAGGGATCCAGAGACCAAGAAACATTTTTCAATCTCACTGTTTCTTATTCCCATGATCACTGAGGCTATAACAGCTAATATGAGGTTTCTCTTTCGATTAGGCAACTTGTGGCTAATGCTGGACAGGAGTTGTAGTCCTAGCATTCTGAAATGTCAGCCTGGACCATTTTTCCATGAAAATGTTTTAATGGATTTACGATTAGTGACATGATGACTTAATCCATGATAATTATCAATGAATATCATTCCTTCTACATCACTGAGGTACTTTTGTGTGGATCTCTTTCTACCATTTTAAACAAGAGCAATTTAAAACCTCTTATTCTCATAAGTTGGGGCTTCTCTGGTGCCTCAGTGGTAAAGAATCTGCCTGCTAGTGCAGGAGACATGGGTTCGATCCCTGATCAGAAATATCGCCTGGAGAAGGAAATGGCAACTCACTCCAGTATTCTTGCCTGGGAAATCCCAGGGATGAAGGAGCCTGGCAAGCTACAGTCTGCAGGATTGCAAAGGGCTCAGAGAAGACTTAGCAACTAAATGACGGCAATAAATTCTCATAAATTATCATTTTACTTTTCTGGCTAGTGCTTTCTTTTATAATTATTCACAAATTCCACAGTCCTGTGCTGGGTACTAGCTGCTCAAAATAAAGATATAATCTTGCCTTCAAGGAACCTTGTCCTATGGATATGTGGAAGAGAACAGACAATTACAATAAAGTTGTATGATAAAGTGCTTTGGAAGGTTATACCTAGCATGTTCTGCTCTGAAGAGACCCTAATCCAGACTGGAGGGAAAGGGAATATGAAAGGAAGCTTCTAGAAGAGAGGGATATTAAAGGTGACTGGTAATGCAATATACTTAAGTGAAGAAAGAGAAGAATCTACAACCCAGAATACTCTACCCAGCAAGACTCTAGTTCAGATTTGACAGAGAAGTGAAAAGCTTTCCAGACAAGCAAAAGTTAAGAGAATTCAGCACCATTGAATCAGCTTTACAAGTGCTAAAGCAGTTTTTCAAGGCATGAAACATAAGAGAAGCAAAAGACCTATAAAAATAAGCCCAAAACAATTAAGAAAATTGTAACAGAATCATACATACTGATAATTAACTTAAACGTAAATGGATTACATGCACTAATCAAGGCTTCCCCAGTGGCTCAAGTGCAAAAGAATCCGCGAGCAATGCAGGAGCCATAGAAGTCACGGGTTCAATCCCTGGGTTGGGAAGATCCCCTGGAGGAGAGCATGGCAACCCACTCCAGTATTCTTTGCCTGGAGAGTCTCCATGGACCGAGGAGCCTGGCAGGCTACAGTCCACAGGGTCGCAAAGAGTCGGACACGACTGAAGCGACTTAGCATGCACGCACTGACCAAAAGACCTAGACTGGCTGGGCAGATGAAAACATGTGCTTGTATGCCCTTCCACTTACCACACCACTCTCCTTAACCCTCCACATTGTATGCAAATATTTTAAAATTTTATTTATTTTAATTGGAGGACAATTACTTGGCAACACTGTGGTGTTTTTTGCCACCCTTCATCATGAATCAGCCTCGGGTATACAAGCTGGTTTTAGAAAAGGCAGAGGAACCAGAGATCAAATTGCCAACATCCACTAGATCATCAAAAAGCAAGAGTTCCAGAAAGCGTCTATTTCTGCTTTATTGACTATGCCAAAGCCTTTGACTGTGTGGATCACAATAAACTGTGGGAAATTCTGAAAGAGATGGGAATACCAGACCACCTGACTTGCCTCTTCAGAAACCTATATGCAGGTCAGGAAGCAACAGTTAGAACTGGACATGGAACAACAGACTGGTTCCAAATAGAAAAAGGAGGACGTCAAGGCTGTATGTTGTCACCCTGCATATTTAACTTCTATGCAGAGTACCTCATGAGAAACGCTGGGCTGGGAGAAGCACAAGCTGAAATCAAGATTGCCAGGAGAAGTAGCAATAACTTCATATATGCAGATGACACCACTCTTATGGCAGAAAATGAAGAGGAGCTAAAAAACCTCTTGATGAAAGTAAAAGAGGAGAGTGAAAAAGTTGGCCTAAAGCTCAACATTCAGAAAACGAAGATCATGGCATCTGGTCCCATCACTTCATGGGAAATAGATGGGGAAACAGTGGAAACAGTGTCAGACTTTATTATGGGGGGCTCCAAAATCACTGCAGATGGTGACTGCAGCCACGATATTAAAAGACACTTACTCCTTGGAAGGAAAGTTATGACCAACCTAGATAGCATATTGAAAAGCAGAGACATTACTTTGCCAACAAAAGTCTGTCTAGTCAAGGCTATGGTTTTTCCAGTGGTTATGTATGGATGTGAGAGTTGGACTGTGAAGAAAGCTGAGCACCAAAGAATTGATGCTTGTGAACTGTGGTGTTGGAGAAGACTCTTGAAAGTCCCTTGGACGGCAAGGAGATCCAACCAGTCCATCCTAAAGGAGATCAGTCCTGGGTGTTCACTGGAAGGACTGATGCTGAAGCTGAAACTTGAATACTTTGGCCACCTCATGCGAAGAGTTGACTCATTTGAAAAAACCCTGATGTTGGGAGGGATTGGGGGCAGGAGGAGAAGGGGATGACAGAGGATGAGATGGCTGGATGGCATCACCGACTTGATGGACATGAGTTTGAGTGAACTCTAGGAGTTGGTGATGGACAGGGAAGGCTGGTATGCTGTGATTCACAGGGTCGCAAAGACTCAGACACGACTGAGTGACTGAACTGAACTGAACTGAATATAAAATTTAACTGAATTTTTAAAGGATATTCTAATCTTGTTTCTGACGCTTATCTCAGTAATCAATCTTTTGACATAGATGAGATGCCTCACAACCTGCAGCAAGGACTGGAGAAAGAAATAATTGGACCATAACTAGAAGACAACTGTCTAGAGATCTTTGACTATTAAGACCTAATCCAGTAATAGCACGCTGAGTAGCCTTCTCCAGAACTAGGAATGAGTCTTCCTTGCAATGTGGAATGGAATGGTCATGAAATGCCTCCCCAAGTATGGTCAAATTTATTACCATGAAGGGGTCCTCTGCTGACAGTTGCAAAGGGCATTTGCTATCTGCCTCTGCAGAGACTGAATCCTCTGTTGCTACAGCTGTTGACTTTCACACTCTGAAGGGAATTCAGGGTGGAGAGTGAGGCACTCTGTGCTCCAAGGAAACTGGTGGAACAAGTCTTTAGATAGATATTTTCAGAACTGATTTCATGATCCTTATCTCCTCAGATCTAGAAAAGCACTAAATCCCTTCATGGTGACATCACCTCCTCATGACTAAGAAAACCTTTTGTAAGGTAAGCCCTGGATTGCACTGAACTCCCCTTTCACCAAAATCGTATATATTGAGCTTCTTTCACTACCAATTTGGGGCAGTTTCTCAGCTATCTGAGATATCGTTTCTGGAGCTGCAGTCTTCATTTTGCCCCAAATAAAACCTAACTTGCATTCTCACATTGTGCACATTTTTCTAGTTGACAAAAGTGAGACAAAGTGAGATGGCAGAGAAATATGTTTCAGATGAAGGAACAAGATGAAAACTGAGAGAAACAAGTGGACAGATAGGCAATCTACCCAAAAAGGAGTCCAGAGTAATGATAGTAAAGATGATCCAAGATCTTGAAAAAAGAATGGAGGCACAAACTGAGGAGATATAAGAAACATCCAACAGGCACTTCCCTGGTGGTGAGTGGTTAAGAATCTGCCTGCCAATGCAGGGGACATGGGTTCGATCCCTAGTCTGGGAAGATCCTACATGCTGTAGAGCAACTAAGATTATGCACCACAGCTATTGAATCCCTTGCACCTGTGCTCTGCAAACAGATAAGCCACTGCAATGAGAAGCCCATGCATTGCAATGAACAGTAGCCCCTGCTCATTGCAATTAGACAAGGTACAAAGATCCAAAACCTATAGGTGGCAGCAAAAGCAGTTCTAAGAGGGAAGTTTATAGCAATACAATCTTACTTCAAGAAAGAGAAAAATCTCAAATAAACCTAACCGCAAGCAATTAGAGAAAGAACAACAATCAAAAGCCAAAGTTAGTGGAAGGGAAAAAATCATACAGATCACAGAAGGAATAAATGAAATAGATGAAGACAGAGAAAAAAAAATCAATGAAACTAAAAGCTGGTTCTTTGAGAAGATAAACAAAATTGATAAACCGTTAGCCAGATTTATCAAGGAGAAAAGGAGAAAGGACTCAAAATAAAATTAGAAATGGGAAAAAAATCACAACTGATATCACAGAAATCCAAAGGATCCTAACAGACTGCCACTGCTACTAAGTTGCTTCAGTTGTGTCCAACTCTGTGTGACTCCATAGACAGCAGTCCACCAGGCTCCCCCGTCCCTGGGATTCTCCAGGCAAGAACACTGGAGTGGCTTGCCATTTCCTTCTCCAATTCATGAAAGTGAAAAGTGAAAGTGAAGTTGCTCAGTCGTGTCACACTACTACAATTAAGTAAACTCAAAATGGATTAAAGACCTAAATGTAAAACCAGACACTATAAAACTCTTACAGACACACACACACACACACACACACACACACACACACACACAGAGGCAAAACACTCTTTGATATAAATTGCAGCCCTATCTTTTTGGATCCACCACCAAGAATAATGAAAATAAACAAACAAACAAAAGTAAACAAATGGGACCTAATTAAACTTAATAGTTTTTGGACACAAAGGAAACCATAAACAAAATAAGACAACTCAGAGAATGGGAGAAAATATTTGCAAATGAAGTAACCAACAAGGTATTTTGTATATCTCAAAAAAAAAATCCTGACAATATATTTTGTATATCTCAAAAATATAGAAACATCTCAGGCAGCTCAATATCCAAAAAACAAACAACTGAATTAAAAAATTGGGCAGAAAATCTAAGTAGACATTTCCATACAGATAGACAAAAAGCACAAGAAGAGATGGTCAACATCACTAATAATCAGAGAAAAATACAAATCAAAACTATAGTGAGGTATCCACCTCACACCAGTCAGAATGGCCATCATTAAAAAGTCTATGAACAATAAAGGTTAGAGTGTGGAGGAAAGAGAACTCTCCTACACTATTGTTGGGAGCATAAATCGGCATAGCCACTTTCAAGAAGAGTATAGCAGTTACTTAAAAAGATAAAAATAGAACCACTATATGATCCAGCAATCCCTCTCTTAGGCATATATCAGAGAAAACCACAATTCAAAAAGATACATGCACATTGATGTTCATTGCAGCATTATTTACAATAGCCAAGATGTGGAAGCAACCCCAACATCCACAACATACAAATGGATAAGGAAGATGTGGTGTGTATATAAAAATGTTGGGGTGTACACACACACACACACACACACACACACACACACACACACACACACCAGAATATTACTCAGCCATAAAAATGAAATAATGCCATTTGTGGCAACATGAATGAACCTAGAGGTTTATCATACTAAGTAAAGTAAGTCAGAAAGATAAATATATGTATTATTAAATATAATATCATGGACATTTAAAAAAAACTTTTTAATGATATAAGTAAACTTATTTATAAAACAGAAACAGACTCACAGACTTAAAAATCAAGCTTATTATTACCAAAAGGGAAATGTGGGAGGAGGGATAACTGAGAAGGTTGGGATTAACAGATACACAATCTCAATATACATAAAATAGACAACCAACAGAAATCTATTTAATCCTCTGTAATAACCTATTGGAAAAAGAATCTGAAAAGGAATAGATATATGTATATGAATAACTGAATCACTCTGCTTTGCACCTGAGACTACCACAACATTATAAATCAACTACAATCCAACATAAAATAATGTTTTTTAAAAACACACAAGTAAACAATGTACTTAACTCTTCCATTATCTATTTTACACATAGTAGTGTGTGTGTGTGTGTGTGTGTGTGTGTGTATGTCAGTCCTAATTTCCCAATTCTTCCCACCCTCCCCTTCTCTGTCTCTACCCACTGTGTCTACATGCTCATTATCTATGTCGGCATCTCTATTCCTATTCTGCAAATCTACTAGTTTTCTAGATTCCACATATATGCATTAATATATGATATTTGTTTTTCTTTTTCTGACTTACTTCACTCTGTATGACAGACTCTAAGTCCATCCACATCTCTACAAATGACCCAATTTCGTTTCTTTTCATGGCTGCATACTATTCCATTGGATATATATATACATCTTCCTTCATCTGTTAATGGACATTTAGGTTCCATGTCTTGGCTATTGTAATAACATCATAAGGCAATTATACTTCAATAAAAAAAATGTACTTAACTCTGATAATACACTATGAGTCATATATTATTATTACTATATTCCTGGTGAGGAATCTCTGTCTCAAAGAATATAAGTAATTTGCCCTAAGTTGAGCAGTAGTAAAGTGGGTGCAGGAATTTAAACCCAGGTCTGTTACACTCTAAAAATTATTGTTCTTCATCTTGTCACATTGTATTTAATATACATGTTCAATGCAGTGTTATTTAATAGCTCCAAACTGAACACAACCAAATGTAAAGTTATAGCCAGAGGTTAAAGCGTCTGCCTGCAATGCGGGATACGTGGGTTCGATTCCTGGGTCGGGAAGATCCCCTGGAGAAGGAAATGGCAACCCACTCCAGTATTCTTGCCTGGAGAACCCCATGGATAGAGGAGCCTGGTGGGCTACAGTCCACGGGGTCGCAAAAAGTCAGGCACAACTTCACTTTCACTTAGAATATTATAAAGTCCAGGAACTATATAAGACTACATATCAAGACAGAAATATTAAGTGATATATTTGATTATCAAATTATATACATACTCATGACTACATTAAACAAAATATAGGGAAAAAAACACTAAAAGGATAGCCTCACAATAAACTTGTTTATTAGGGCATTAGGATTATAAGGGAATATATTTTACTTCACCCATTTTCTGAGTTGTGCCTATATTGTTTTTATTTCTTAAAAATATACAACACTTAGAATATTATAAAGTCCAAGAACTATATAAGACTACATATCAAGACAGAAATATTAAGTGATATATTTGATTATCAAATTATATACATACTCATGACTACACTAAACAAAATATAGGGAAAAAAACACTAAAAGGATAGCCTCACAATAAACTTGTTTATTAGGGCATTAGGATTATAAGGGAATATATTTTACTTCACCCATTTTCTGAGTTGTGCCTATATTGTTTTTATTTCTTAAAAATATACAGCACATGAGCCACCTTCTCAAGTCAAGCTCCCACTCGTTCTGAGTTTTTTTCCTGCGTAATCTGCCTTAGTTTTTGTTAGGGCAGCATTTTGTGGGCACAGACTAAGAAACTGTGGCGCAGGAAGAAGGAATGTTATTTCTGGCAAACTAAGCAGTGTTTTCTGAGTGTGGGTCCCTACAGTTCCCTCCAAGGAAGGCACACTGGGAAATTGGGTTTGGCAGGGGACAGTCTGGGAGCAGACCACCCAGCCTCTCCCATCTCCACTCTACTGGGGTCAGCATGAATTAGAAGGAGAGGTACCATGTCTTAGTTTCAGATGCTGTTCTCCAAATGGTCAGCCACGAGATCAGAGGCAGAGTTAGGGACTGTGGATGAAACATCACTATGAGGAAACATCAGGGCATTCTGGCTAAACCAACTTAACAAGGGTCATTGAAGATGACAGCACTATCTATCTAGCTGCTCAGAACATAAAGCCAGGCATCTGACTCCTCATTCTCTGGGGGACCTCACATCTAATCCATAGCAAATACTACTAACTCTAGAAACAAATGACAATGAAAACATGACAACTCAAAACCTATGGGACATAGCAAAAGCAATTCTAAGTGGGAAGTTTATAGCAATACAATCCTACCTCAAGAAACAAGAAAAACACTGAATAGCCAGCATAACTTTACACCTAAAACAACTGGAAAAAGAACAAAAACCTTCAAAATTAGTAGAAGGAAAGAAATCATAAAGATCAGAGCAGAAATAAATGGGCAAAAAAAATGAAAGAAACAATAGTAAAGATTACTAAAACCAAAAGCTGTTTCTTTGAGAAGATAAACAAAATTGACAAGCCTTTATCCAGACTTATCAAGAAAAAAGGACAGAAGAATCAAATCAACAAAATTAGAAATGAAAAAGGAGAGATTACAACAGACATTGCAGAAATACAAAGATTATAAGAGACTATTCAGCTCAGTTCAGTTGCTCGGTCATGTCCAACTCTTTGTGACCCCATGAACTGCAGCACACCAGGCCTCCCTGTCCATCACCAACTCCCAGAGTCCAGCCAAAACAATGTCCATTGTGTCAGTGATGCCATTCAACCATCTCATCCTCTGTCGTCCTCTTCTCCTCTTGCCCTCCATCTTTCCAAGCAACAACTATATGGCAATAAAATGGATAGTTTGGAAGAAATAGACAGATTCTTAGAAAAGTTCAATCTTCCAAGACTGAACCAGGAAGAAATAAAAATTATGAAAAACACAATTACAAGCACTGAAATTGAAGCTGTGATCAAAAATCTCCCAAAAAACAAAAGCCCAGGACCAGATGGCTTCACAGGAGATTCTATCAAATGTTTAGAGAAGTGCTAATGCCTATTCTTCTAAAACTCTTCCAAAAGATTGCAGAGGAAGGAACACTTCTAAACTCATCCTACGAGGACACCATCACCCTGATACCAAAACCAGACAAAGGCAATACAAAAAAAGAAAACTACAGGCTAATATCACTGATGAGCATAGATGCAAAAATCCTCAACAAAATTTTAGCAAGCAGAATTCAGCAACATATCAAAAAGCTCATACACCATGATCAAGTTGGGTTTATGCCAGGAATGCAAGGATATATGCAAATCAATCGATGTGATACATCATATTAACAAACTGAAAGATAAAAACTGTATGATAATCTCAATAGATGTGTAAAAAGTCTTTGACAAAATTCAGCACCCATTTATGAATAAATCTCTTCCAAAAATGGGCATAGAAGGAACCTACCTCAACTTGGTAAAGGCCATATAAGTTAACCCCACAGCAAACATTATTCTCAATGGTGAAAACCTGAAAGCATTCCCTACTCAAAGATCAGGAACAAGATAAGGATGTTCACTTTCACCACTATTATTCAACATAGTTCTGGAATTCCTAGCTACAGCAATCAGAGAAAAATAAATAAATAAAAGGAATCCAGATTGGAAAATAAGTAGTAAAACTCTCACTCTTTGCAGATATTGTACATAGAAAACCCTAAAGACAGTATCAGAAAATTACTAGAGCTGATCAGTGAGTTTAGCAAAGTTGCAGGATACAAAATCAATACACAGAAATCACTTGCATTTCTATATACTAAGAATGAGAAATCAGAGAAATTAAGGAATCAATGCCATTTACCACTGCAACAAAAAGAATTAAATATCTATGAATAAACTTACCTAAGGAGACAAAAGAACTGTACATAGGAAAGTATAAGATGCTAATGAAAGAAATCAAAGTTGACATAATCAGATGGAGAGATATTTCATGTTCCTGGGTAGGAAGAATCAATATTGTGAGAATGACTATACTACCAAATGCAATCTACAGAGTCAGTGTGATCCCTATCAAATTACAAATGGCATTTTTCACCGAACTAGAACAAAAACTTTCACAATTCATATGGAAACACAGAAAACCCCAAATAGCCAAAGCAGTCATGAGAATGTAACTGGAGGAATCAACCTTCCTGACATCAGGTTATACTACAAAGCTACAGTCATCAAGACAGTATGGTACTGGCACAAAAACAGAAATACAGACCAATGGAACAAGATAGAGGGCCCAGAAATAAACCCATGCACCTATGGATACCTTATTTTCAACAAAGGAAGCAAGACTATACCAAAGACAGCCTTTTCAATAAATGATGCTGGGAAAACTGGACAGCTACATGTAAAAGAATGAAATTAGAACACTTCCTAACACCATACACAAAGATAAACTCAAAATGGGTTAAAGATCTAAATGTAAGAACAGAAACTATAAAACTCTTATCGGAAAACATAGGTAGAACACTTGATAACATAAATCAAAGCAAGATCCTCTATGATCTACCCCCTAGAGTAACAGAAATAAAAACTAAAGTAAAAAAGTGGGACCTGATTAAACTTAAAGGCTTTCACACAGCTAAAGAAACTATAAGCAAGGTGAAAAAACCATCAGAATAGGAGAAAATAATAGCAAATGAAAAATCTGACAAAGGATTAACGTCCAAAACATACAAGCTGCTCATATAACGCAATGCCAGAAAAACAGCCCAATCAAAAAGTGGGAAAAAGACCTAAACAGACATTTCTCCAAAGAAAACATACAGATGGCTAACAAACACATGAAAAGATGCTCAACATCACTCATTATTAGAGAAATGCAAATCAAAACTACAGTGAGATATCACCTTATACTGGTCAGAATGGCCATCATCAAAAAGTACAAACAATAAATGTTGGAGAGGGTACGGAGAAAAGGGAATGCTCTTGCACTGTTGATGGGAATAAAAATTGATACAGCCACTATGGAAGACAGTATGGAGATTCCTTAAAAAACTAGGAATAAAACCAGCAATCCCACTTCTAGGCATATACCATGAGGAAACCAAAATCAAAAAAGACACATGTATCCCACTGTTCACTGAAGCACTATTTACAATAGCTAGAACATGGAAGCAACCTAGATGTTCATCAACAGATGAATGGATAAAGACGTTGTGGTATGCATACATGAGGGAATATTACTCAGCCACATAAAGGAACACATTTGAGTCAGTTCTGATGAGGTGGATGAACCTAGAACCTATTATACAGAGTGAAGCGAATCAGAAAGAGAAAGATAAATATCATATTCTAACACATATATATGGAATCTAGAAAAATGGTACTGAAGAATTTATTTATAGGACAGAAGTAGAGAGACATAGAGAGTAGACTTATGGACAGGGGGAAGGGAAGGAGAGGGTGAGATGTATGAAAAGAGTAACATGGAAACTTACATTACCATATGTAAAATAGACAGCCAACAGGAATTTGCTGTATGGCTCAGGAAACTCAAACAGGGGCTCTGTATCAACCTTGAGGGGTAGAATGGGGTGGGAGACGAGAGGGAGGTTCAAAAGGGAGGGGATATACGTATACCTATGGCTGATTCATACTGAGGTTTGACAGAAAACAATATAATCCTATAAAGCAATTATTCTTCAATAAAAAATAAATTTAAAAAAGAGCATATTAAGAACTACAGAGAAAACATGCAACTATAGAAAAATCAGATTGTCAACATATAGTTTAAAGGGCAGAGGAATAAGCAAAGGCATAAAGTGCAATGAAAAGATCATATTAAACTCTTGATCTGAATTTTGTCTTGACTAATAATTAGTTAATCTCTCAGAGCCTCTGTTTTCTCATTATAAAAATACCTGCTTTTCAGGGTGAGCATGAGAATCAAAAGAAATGATTCATATTAAATACTGAAATAACCATAAAAGCACTATGCAAATGTTAGTTATTATTGCTATAGGAAACAAAGGATGCACAAGATTCTTGTCTTGAATTCTAGATATGAAGGGAAGTCCACGTAACATACTCTGAGTTAGTGTACCACACTGAGTTAAAAGACCAGGCATTTTGAGGTTGTCACATTTCCTTCAAGATTACAGATCACATCATATATATATAGTCTGGTGTTCTTCAATTTCATGTAAGAAATTGAAGGTGAATTTACAGATTTGCTTCTCACTATTCAAAAACCATTAATAAGTTTCTATTACGTGTAAGTAACTGGACATCAGACAGCCCTGCTGTGTCTGAGCTAACAGCCTGGTGCTGTCACCATAGCTAGTCTCTAAGGCATCTCTCTTATTAGAATGCCACAAAGCATGAACTCTCCAGTTGGAGATGAGGCTAAAACTTGTCCTGACACCTTGTAATCTTAAAGAATGGGGTGGGAGACGAGAGGGAGGTTCAAAAGGGAGGGGATATACGTATACCTATGGCTGATTCATACTGAGGTTTGACAGAAAACAATATAATCCTATAAAGCAATTATTCTTCAATAAAAAATAAATTTAAAAAAGAGCATATTAAGAACTACAGAGAAAACATGCAACTATAGAAAAATCAGATTGTCAACATATAGTTTAAAGGGCAGAGGAATAAGCAAAGGCATAAAGTGCAATGAAAAGATCATATTAAACTCTTGATCTGAATTTTGTCTTGACTAATAATTAGTTAATCTCTCAGAGCCTCTGTTTTCTCATTATAAAAATACCTGCTTTTCAGGGTGAGCATGAGAATCAAAAGAAATGATTCATATTAAATACTGAAATAACCATAAAAGCACTATGCAAATGTTAGTTATTATTGCTATAGGAAACAAAGGATGCACAAGATTCTTGTCTTGAATTCTAGATATGAAGGGAAGTCCACGTAACATACTCTGAGTTAGGTACCACACTGAGTTAAAAGAACAGGCATTTTGAGGTTGTCACATTTCCTTCAAGATTACAGATCACATCATATATATATAGTCTGGTGTTCTTCAATTTCATGTAAGAAATTGAAGGTGAATTTACAGATTTGCTTCTCACTATTCAAAAACCATTAATAAGTTTCTATTACGTGTAAGTAACTGGACATCAGACAGCCCTGCTGTGTCTGAGCTAACAGCCTGGTGCTGTCACCATAGCTAGTCTCTAAGGCATCTCTCTTATTAGAATGCCACAAAGCATGAACTCTCCAGTTGGAGATGAGGCTAAAACTTGTCCTGACACCTTGTAATCTTAAGCATGTCATAACCTGATCAAGTGTCAGCTTTCTCACTTCCCCATTATAGCACTTAGCACACAGCAGGTACTTGACACTGTTAGTTCCTTTCTGTTCCTTCCTGTACTGGGCAGTCAACAGTTAAAAAGCAAAGCCAAACAAAAACAGAAATGTATGAAAGAAACCTATATAATCATATCTTCAATTCTTATCATTATAAATAGACACCTGACATTATCATTATTTTATTAAATTTTCAATCCCAACTATTTATAACAACCTTTTAAGAAAGTTCACACCAAATATTAATCATTTATCTAAGAAATACATCTGGACTAAAAGTACTTTAAGAACAATGCACAAAACATCACTTGGTAAATAAACTAGGCCAAGCTCTGGGTATGCATATCTCATCTACTACTGGTACAATTATAAAGGCCATAAGTTCCCTGAAGGTATAAAATCTTTTTTGTAAATTTTAACTCTGAAAATAAAGCCAACAGCTAATGCTGATGCTAGGAATGAAATAGTCTGAAAAAAAAGTGTTTCTTAACCAGAATATAGAAATTTTGAGTTAAATAGCAAAAGAAAAAGTGCATGCATACCTCAGATCAGAAAAGAACAGCTTTACTTCTAAAAGAAATGAATAGTTGTTCATAAAACTATTTCTAAGAGAACCCAAGCTAGGATTTTAAAAATATACTTTGTTAGAAATTATATAAAACAGTGATACTAATAATTTTTTAGATTCTGAGACTATCCTACATCAGAATAGTTAAAATAATGTCTCAGATCACATCCTCTCATGAATGTCAAGAAACGCACATGTTTTCATGCTCAAAGATGCTGTTCAAAATACACTCAAATATCATTGCTCCATCCAGGTTGGAGCCTCAGCAGCTTAAAAAAGTAGGTTTCTCTTTTATCATACATAATTCTGTTTCTTGTATAATGAAAACCCTAACTCCAACCCAGACAAGTAGTTTTCATTCATTCATGAACAACATCTACCGAGCCTTCTCTAAGGTCAGAAAATGGCAGTAGAAGAGCAGAAAGAAAAGAATACATGCAGCCTGCCACAGATGAAATGAATGCAGATAATGGAGAGGGAGGGCACTTATGATTTTCTAATTCTTCTGAATATATTCCTTCTTGAATCAGCTTTAGATTCTTGGTTCAGATTATCAAGAAATCATTTGTCTCGACTGTAAAAGGATAATGTTATCATACGAGTGAATCAGTGTGGCTGACTTTAACCTAGTTTCACTGTCACAAATGAAACCTGACTAGATAAAGCCACAGGTTATTATCAAGAACGTGTAAAAGCAGAACTCAGTGAAAAACATTTTTGGACAGTCCCTTAAGATGAAAACATCAGAAGATAAATTGTTTGAAACTATGGTTAGAGCTGTGACAAATCTAAAGCCTATTTCCTCTTCAAAATGAACAAAGTTAATTCACAAGACCTTATTCTTTATAAACTAAAATTTAGTTGCAAACATAATGGCAATATATGAATCAGTTCAGTTCAGTCGCTCAGTTGTGTCCGACTCTTCAAGACCCCATGAATCGCAGCACGCCAGGCCTCCCTGTCCATCACCATCTCCCGGAGTTCACCCAGACTCACATTCATCGAGTCCGTGATGCCATCCAGCCATCTCATCCTCTGTTATCCCCTTCTCCTGTCTTATTTTGATGAAAGAGAATTCTTTTGTCTGACTCTTAATGAAGAAAGTCTACCTTTCCTCAACTGCAGTATTACCTTTCTTTCTTTATGTAGGTGTATAATATCTAGGATGAGGTAAAGATTACAAGCAATCTGACACACTACAACAGCCCATGAGTGAACTGCTCTCATTCTCCTTACATAATCCCCTTACTCTAGTCCTTCCTTCCCTAACTTGGAGAAAGGGAAGCTCCAATCCTCAGGGAGTAGCGTTGACAGGAGTATTTATAAACAACACACTAATGCACGGAGAACTTCCTACTGCCTAACATAGCAGGAGAAAAAAGTGATCCCTAAGGAAAGAAAATTGTAAAAACTGAAAACTCCGGCATCAGAAGAGAAGTGGGTTCAATCCTAGGTTGAGCACTATAACCTTGGTCAAATTTTTAATCTACCTGAGGCTTAATTTTCTCAACAGAATGACAATAAATACTAACCTTTTTTTTCTATTATGAGTAAAAGAATATAGATTTGGAGTCATAAGACATGGGCTTAAGTTCTAGTTATCTCCTCTAAGACAGGGAAAGGCTACCCAACTCCAGTATTCAGGCCTGGAGAATTCCATGAACTACACAGTCCATGGGGTGGCAAAGAGTTGGACACAACTGAGTGACTTTCACTTCTTCTTAGTCACTCAGTTGTGTTTGACTCTTTGCAACCCCATGGACTGTAGCCCGCCAGGCTCCTCTGTCCATGGGGATTCTCCAGGCAAGAATACTGGAGTGGGTTGCCATGCCCTCCTCCAGGGGATCTTCTCGACCCAGGGATCAAACCCAGGTCTCCCGCACTGCAGGCAAATTCTTCATTGTCTGAGCCACCAGGGAAGCCCAATAATACAATACCAAGGAAATAATATAAAAACTCTGTGAGACTCAATTTCTTCAATTATTTATCAAAGTATCTACTTTATACTTCTTAGGAGGAACTAAGCAAAGAAAACATTTCTTATAAATAAAAATCCTTTTTATAACCTGTAAAGTTATATAAGATAGTTTTCCTGATAACGTAATCTTCTTAGAAAGCATAATCTAAAGGGAACAAAAAGCCAAAACACTACAAATAATAGCATGCCTATAAATTTCTAGGGGAATAAAAAAGAATAAGAATGTTCATTAATTTTCAACCTGTTGGTTATAAATTTTCTGCAATTACCTAAAAACACAGCACTATAACATGAGGAAGGTGATGTTAACCTTTATAAATAAAGCAAAAATAAAGCCAGAAAAGATAATTACTTGCCATATATAACTCCTTATTGATGCCAAGATACTTTCCATTTCCACATCCAATATCAGCAACTAATGAACCACTCGGCAAAGCTTTCAAAAACTCTACTATATGTGGCCAAGGGGTGTGTCTCGTGCTGCTGAAGTGCCTAGCAATTTCTTCATAAACCCGATGGACATAATCTTGCTCCAGCTGTAAGGCTTCTTTATCACTCTCTGGAAATGATGCAGGAGTCTCCTTCATCTGGCTGTCACAGACCAAAGGGTAACCTAATGAGAAAAATAAAGCAATAAAAACCATTTATTTATTTATTTGTAGGCCACGCCATGTGGCATGTGGGAATCTTAGTTCCCCAAACAGAGACTGAGTCCATGCCTCCTGCATTGGAAGTGCAGAGTCTTAACCTCTGGATTGCCAGGGAAGTCCCTAAACCATTATTTTTATCCAAATGAATCATAAAGTTATGACTGCTTTCACAAAAGGCAAATCAATCCACATTTGATGACTAGGGATAAGTAGGTCCTTATTTATCATTTTAAGAAAGTAATTCTTACCAGTTATGTATGTGAAGGGTCTAATATAAAAAGGGGTAAATCCATCTGCAACAAAACATGACTGTAATTCTGCATGCCTTATACTGAACATGTTTATTTCACCTTAGGATTAAGGGTCCTGTTCAAGAAAGGATCTTATGGGCGTGGCCGAACATGAAGAAACTTAGCAATTAACAGGATTTAGGGGTTTTGTCTTAGTAGGAGTTCTGGGGACCCTAACACTCTCAGAAGAAGAGCCAGACCTAGAAACAGTGTGTGATTTGGTAATAATCACAAGATTTAATGAATACTATTTGAAGTGGTTTATATATATTGTCTCACAGTAACACTGTGAGATAGGAACCAGCACACTCATTTTACAGATGAGGAAACTGACACAGAACATTAAATAATGATACTAAAGTGACAAAGATGGTAAGTCACAGAGTTAAGATTTGAATCTAGGCAACAGAAACTCCAAAACCCACATTCTCAATGACTACATTGTGCTGCCCCCTTCAAAAAAAAAAAAAAAAAAAAGAGTAAATCCTAAGGAGAACACAAAGTAAAGGAGGTGACTGAGGAAATTTAGGATACAATATGTCAAATTAGTTTTGAATTTGTTCCCTGTTCTTTATAATAACATCTAATATTCATTTCAGATTCTTCCTATTTTCTGCTATGCTCTAAATTCCCTTTGTCTTCAGCCAGCCTGTGACACACAACATCTTTTTATGAGTGGTATACTAGAGAATAAAGGAAAAAGTAGTGTTCCCAGAGAAATCACAGACAAGACTTAAAGCAATATTTATAAATCATATGGCATCAAAGAATTGGGCTATAGCATTGATGACTTCAGGAATTTTCCCTAAAAGTAACTAGTAGATACCAAATCTTAAATGGGAGTGGAACTATCTAGTCCCTACTAATGAGTAAAGTGAGGCTCTAAACACTTTATGTGGACATTTAAGAAAAGGGTAGCCCTAGAAACTTTGAGGGCTCTACATACATGTGGCAACAGATGGGTTAGTATGTCAGTTACAACAGAATTACAACTGCACTAGAATATACAAATTACTTTCAACTAGTCTTGGTAAAAATTGTATTCTCTTGGAAACTATGAACATCTAAATTACATAAAGGGAGGATCACTTAAATCCACAAATTTTGACTAAAAGCATCTAAAAGTTGGCCTTGAACTTAAAAAAAAAAAAAAATCTGTAAACTGAATAATCAGAGCTTCTTACACCATCCCTTACACTAAATTAACAAATTCAGCACTCCCACCTCATTTAGTTTATGCTTTCCAATTTCTTGGTCTCTTTTTTTGTTGTTCTTTCTCAGGCCTTTATCAAGTGTAGTAGAAAAGCTTTTGTATACACAAACACACATATATACATAAATAGTAAGTGTAATATATACGTTTTAGAAACTTCACAAATTTTTGCTTAGCTAAAAAATTTATGACATTTTGGTCCCATCTGCTTGACTAAGTATGAATAGAATGCTAGATTTCTAATTTATATTCACTTAAAACTTTACATAGGTCCAATGATTCAGAAAACGAAGATCATGGCATCTGGTCCCATCACTTCATAGGAAATAGATGGGGGAACAGTGAAAACAATGTCAGACTTTATTTTGGGGGGTTCCAAAATCACTGCAGATGGTGACTGCAGCCATGAAATTAGAAGACGCTTACTCCTTGGAAGAAAAGTTATGACCAACCTAGGTAGCATACTCAAAAGCAGAAACATTACTTTGCCAACAAAGATCCGTCAAGTCAAGAATATGGTTTTTCCAGTGGTCATGTATGGATGTGAGAGTTGGACTGTGAAGAAAGCTGAGCACCAAAGAATTGATGCTTTTGAACTGTGGTGTTGGAGAAGACTCTTGAGAGTCCCTTGGACTGCAAGGAGATCCAACCAGTCCATTCTAAAGGAGATCAGCCCTGTGATTTCTTTGGAGGGAATGATGCTGAAGCTGAAACTCCAGTACTCTGGCCACCTCATGGGAAGAACTGACTCGTTGGAAAAGACTCTGATGCTGGGAGGGATTGGGGGCAGGAGGAGAAGGGGACAACCAAGGATGAGATGGCTGGATGGCATCACCAACTTGATGGACGTGAGTCTGAGTGAACTCCAGGAGCTGGTGATGGACAGGAAGGCCTGGTGTGCTGGGATTCATGGGGTCGCAAAGAGTCAAACACAACTGAGCAACTGATCTGAACTGAATTATTCTGGCATTTAGTATTACTGTTGAAAGTCTTAAAAGTTTATTTTATTAATGTTTGAAAAAAAATTGAGGCTTGAAACTTCTAATCCAATTCTGAAAGTAAAGAAATATTATGTTGTAAAAAAAGAAGAGGAAATTATCATATTACAATATTAGTAACTGAAGTTCAGATTCGGTTCAAATTTCACTTATGCTAGTGTCCATAATTGAGAAGGAAATGGCAACCCACTCCAGTATTCTTGCCTGGAGAATCTCATGAACAGAGGAGCTTGGTGGGCTACAGTCCACAGGTCGCAAAGAATTGGACACGACTAAGCGATTTCACTTTCACTTTAGTGTTCATTATTTGTTTTCTTACTGTATCGAATATTCCACATAGTATTTAGTTGCACTGAGCAACTTCAGCTGCATGAAATAAATTTTCCTTTCATTTGTATCCTATTACAAATATTTTCCAGTTTTCCTTGTTATGGCTTCTTAGATACACCCATCATTTAAAAGTAGACATTTATTACCAAATACATGGAGATTTTTAAGTACCCTTGATATTAATTTATCATATTGATATTAATTGCTCACTTAAAAGCTTTCTTCTCTGCAATCACTCTCTGTGTTTTTTCAGTCTTTTAACCTTCCTGAGGCTTTCAATGGCTAGCCAAATCTCTCTCTTGGTAAATGTCACACTGCACTTGAAAATATGCATGTTATTTTCAAATATCTTTTTATATTGATTTCTAACATAATTCCACAGTGATAACAGACTCTGTATGATTTCAAAACCTTTCAGTTCAGTTCAGTTGCTCAGTCATGTGCGACTCTTTGTGATCCAATGAATTGCAGCATGCTACGCTTCCCTGTCAATCACCAACTCCAAGCACTTGCTCAAACTCCTGTTCATCAAGTTGGTGATGCCATACAAGCATCTCATTCTGTCATCCCCTTCTCTTCCTGCCTTCAGTCTTTCCCATCATCACAGTCTCTTCCAATAAGGCAGTTCTTCACATCAGCTGGCCAAAGTACTGGAGCTCCAGCTTCAGTATCAGTCCTTCCAATGATATTCAGGACTTATTTCCTTTAGGTTGGACTGGCTTAATCTCCTTGCAGTCCAAGGGACTCTCAAGAGTCTTCCCTCAACACCAGAGTTCAAAAGCATCAATTTTTCAGCACTCAGCTTGCTTTATGGTCCAACTCTCACAACCACACATGACTAATGGAAAACCCATAGCTTTGACTAGATGGACCTTTGTCAGCCAAGTAATGTCTCTGCTTTTTAATATGCTGTCTAGGTTGGTCCTAGACAGTTTTTAATATGCTGCCTAGCTCTTCTTCCAAGGAGTAAGTGTCTTTTAATTTAATGGCTGCAGTTATCATCTGCAGTGATTTTGGAGCCCAGGAATATAAAGTCTGTCACTGTTTTCATTATTTCCCCATCTATTTGCCATTTAGTGATGGGCCACCTTATGCGAAGAGTTGACTCATTGGAAAAGACTATGATGCTGGGAGGGATTGGGGGCAGGAGGAGAAGGGGATGACAGAAGATGAGATGGCTGGATGGCATCACTAACTCGATGGATGTGAATCTGAGTGAACTCCGGGAGTTGGTGATGGACAGGGAGGCCTGGTGTGCTGCAATTCATGGGGTCGCAAAGAGTCAGACATGACTGAGCGACTGAACTGAACTGAACTGATGGGATCAAATGCTATGAACTTCGTTTTTTGAATGTAGAGTTTTAAGCCAGCTTTTTCACTCTCTTCTTTCACCTTCATGAAGAGGCTCTTAGTTCTTCACTTTCTACCTAAGGGTAATATCGTCTGCATATTCAAGGTTATTGATATTTCTCCCAGAAATCTTGATGGCAGCTTGTGCTTTATCCAGCCCAGCATTTCTCATAATGTACTCTGCACAGAAGTCAAATAATAAGTAAGGTGACAATACACAGTCTTGACGTGCTCCTTTCCCAATTTGGAACCAGTCCATTGTTCAATGTCTGCTTCTAACTGTTGCTTCTTGACCTGCATACAGGTTTCATAGCAGGCAGATAGGATGGTCTGGTCTTCCCATCTCTTTAAAAATTTTCCACAGGTTGTTATAATCCACACAGTCAAAGGCTTTGGCATAGTCAATAAAGCAGAAGTAGATGTTTTTCTGGAACTCTCTTGCTTTTTCAATGATCCAAAGGATGTTGGCAATTTGATCTCTGGTTCCTCTGCCTTTTTAAAATCCAGCTTGAACATCTGGAAGTTCTCCATTCACCACTGTTGAATCCTGGCTTGGAGAATTTTGAGCATTACTTTGCTAGTGTGTGATCATGAAAATTTTGCACCTGGTTTTATGTCCCTAGATATTCTAATGTCTCCTGGTTCATAGTCTATGGGAACTTAAATAGAATTTGTACTCTGCTGCTGTGTGAAAATTTGTATAAATCTTTAATTTTGTTGAGCTGGTTCATAGTGCTTTTCAGGTCTACTATATCCTTCTATTTTTTTGTATTCTATTCTGTAGAACAGAATTCTGTATTCTGTATTCTACTGTTTTTTGAGAGTTTATAATGAAACTTCAAATAAAAATCTTGATTTATCTACTTAAAAATCTTGTAATATAAAACTATATATTATTTCTTCTGTATTTTCTAAGTCTCCTGTAAATGTTGTCATACTTTTATAATTTAAAAAATAAAAATTACTTAGTTAATGTCCTTAACAACAACAAAAATATTGGCGTAAGAAAACATACTTTTCCCTCCTACTAAACTTTAAGTTCCTGGGGTACAAGAGCTATGATTTATTTTTTTATAGCTTGTAAATCTATAGCTGTGTTAGCTATACATCAATTGCTAAAAAAAATTTTTAATAAATGAAAAAATTGTGATATTTTAAGTCTTCATTGCCACTTTTAGCAGAAGAATCAAAAATCTGTTAAAACCTATTTTAAGCTTTTCACTAACATGACAATATTAAATACGAAGCTTTCAAGTTTCCTAACATAATAATGTGATGCACTTATAAAAAGGATTTCTAATTTAAGACATAATTTTAAGATGACTAAGTCCAAAAGCTCCTGTTGTGATGCCTCCCATAATTGAAACCACCAAAATGTAAAAAGAATCTTAACATCACTGTCATTATTTATAAAACAAAAAGGGGTTTTAATTTATTGAGTCCAAGAAAAACAGGTAATGATGCACTTGTAGAGACAATACAGCACAGGATCCTCCTGACAAGTTTTTGAACACTCCTTTCCAAATAAGACAAACCACTCTTTATCCCCCTAAAGTTATCTACTTATTATAGAACAATTTGTCATCCTCAATTTCCCTGTTGCATTAATGAGAAGTAATTTAGAAATGTGATAAGCTGTTTCAGAAAAAAAATCTATTTTTGTACAGTGATACTTTAATGCCCCCAAACTGTAGTCCTTTTAACCATGAGTACAATAAATAAAACATTTGGAATCCAATCATGCTCAAGTACTATGTTTAAGAAAAATAAAGATGAGTAAGTTACAGTTCCTGCCCTCAAGAAATATAAACTCTAATGAGAGTGGTTAAGAAAAGTATATGTAAGTACAATACTAAGCAGAATATCGTAAATTCCATTACAGGAGTTAAGATAAAGCTCTTCTCAGTTCTGATGGACTTTAAAAGATTTTCAGACTTTTACAGTAGAAACAAAGTACATTTACAGTAGACAAAAATTATATACTTACTACAATTACAAGGTGTTTGCCTCACTTTCCTAAACGTAAATGATGTCCGTATTCCCCTCTTGTTTAAAGTTAAGTCTTCAACATCACTGGTGATAATTCCACTTTTATGACCCTTGGATGCTTGAACAGTATCAAATTTCCTGGGTGTGATTCTAGAAACAATAGTTAAATTAATTTATTTAACACTGTATTCATAAAAAATATTTCAGGTCTTTTAAAAACATTAAGAGAATACAGTAAATTTACAAGAATTGTTGCAAGTGTTTATTGGATCCCCTGAATTACTATATCATAGAAAAAACAAAGAAACAGAAGTCTCTGTCTCTTAGGAAATCATCTCCAGGGTAATCATTAAAATAATTTATAGTTAACTATTCAAGGGGGAAAACAGAATAATAACAAATGTTTAATTAATATCAATGCCAAGAGGAAAAAAAAAAACATATGGCAAAAAGGAAATAGCAAATTTCAA
>SJYC01086852.1:0-12347 GCA_006408675.1 Madoqua kirkii | reverse complement strand
AAACTTCCAATAATACAGTAAATAAGTTCTGGTGCTGTAATGGTATCTATAGTTAATAATACTATTTTGAATACTTCAAAGTAGCAAAAACAGTGTATCACAAAAGTTTTCAGTATAAGAAAAAAATGTTTAACTGTGTGGTTATGGATATTAACTAGACTTACTGTGTTGCCTATTTTGCAATATATACATGGAATCAGTTTGCTGTACATCTGAAACTAATACAACTCACTCCATATGTAGATGAACATATGGAGAGAGAAACTTACAATACCATATGTAAAACAGATAGCCACTGGGAATTTGCTGTATGACTTGGAACTCAAACAGGGGCTCTGTGACAATCTAGAAGGGTGGGATGGGGAGGGAGATGGGAAGGAGGTTTGGGAGGGAGGGGACAGGGTGTACCTATGGCTGACTCTTGTTGACGTTTGTCAGAAAACAACGAAATTCTGTAAAGCAATTATCCTTCAATTAAAACTAAGTTAGCAAAAAAAAAAAAATCAGAACTTCTGGGCTGACATCTTTTGAAACTGTTTACTTTTGAAACTAATTAATTCAGAGTATTAGAAAAGAAGTGTTTTACAAGTTGTAACCAAGCAGCACCCTATGAGAGATCCCTCCCCCATGTCCTCTGCTCTTGATGGTTTAGTCGCTAAGTCGTGTCTGACTCTTGTGACCCTGTGGACTGTAGCCTGCTAGGCTCCTCTGTCCATGGGATTCTCCAGGCAGGAAAACTGGAGTGGGTTGCCACTTCATTTTCCAGGCGATCTTCCCAACCCAGGGATCGAAGCCGGGTCTCTTGCACTGCAGGCAGACTCTACTTTGAGCTTTGAGAGAAGCCCATCCTCTGCTTCCCTCATAGCTCAGTTGGTAAAGAATCCTTTGCTTTTAGCTCCTCTCTAAAGTACCTAGATAATAGTTTCTGATTTGAATTTCGTCCAAATGAGAGAAATTAACTACTTGATGACCATGAGCACCCATGACCTACTGGAGCCTAAGGATGAAAATTAACCCCTGTGACACCACCATCTACTTCACCATCAACCAATCAGAGAACTGTACACAAATCCATCACATAACCGGGGACACCCCTCCCTCTCTCTGCCTTTAAACATGCTTTGCTGAAACCAACTGAGGAGTTCAGGCTTTCTGAAAACTAGCTGTCCTGGACTCCATGTACAGTACTCAACAATAAATGCTGCAATTTCCTTCACCACAATCTGATGTCAGTAGACTGGCTTTGACTGAGTGTGGGCTAAGTGAACCCAAGTATGCTTTGGTCACAAAGTCCTGATGCTGTTTCAAAAAGGATTTCACATCTCTCTCCAAAAATTAATTTTGGAGCTATATGCTACAGCCTTGTATGCCATACTCAGTTATTAATTCTAGTACTTATGTTGCAGATATGCTCAGCTCAGTTCAGTTGCTCAGTCAGGTCCAATTCTTTGTGAGCGCATGGACTGCAGCAGGCGAGGCCTCCCTGTCTATTACCAACTCCTGGAGTTTACCCAAACTCATGTCCATTGAGTCGATCATGCCATCCAATCATTTTATCCTCTGTTATCCCCTTCTCCTCCTTTCCCAGCATCAATTCTTCGGTGCTCAGCTTTCTTTACAGTCCAACTCTCACATCCATATATGACCACTGGAAAAACCATAGCCTTGACTAGATGGACCATTGTTGGCAAAGTAATGTCTCTGCTTTTTAATATGTTGTCTAGGTTGGTCATAACTTTTCTTCCAAGGAGTAAGCGTCTTTTAATTTCATGGCTGCAGTCACCATTTGCAGTGATTTTGGAGCCCAAAAAAGTAAAGTCAGCCACTGTTTCCACTGTTGCAGATATGCTAGGATTTTCAAATCCACAAAGGGTTTTACTTTTTTCCTTTCAAATACATATATTTTTTTCTTAATATATATATTTTTTATTGAAGTATAGTTGACTTACAGTGTTTCAAGTGCACAGCAAGGTGATTCAGTTATATATATACACATATATTATTTTCAGATTCTTTTCCATTATAGGTTATTACAAGATACTGAATATAGTTCCTTGTACTATACAATAAACCTGTGTTCCTTGTTCCCTATGTTTTTTTAAAAATTAGAAACCTAGCATTCTATCATACTAAGTTGAGCAAGTGGAATCAAAATGTCATAAATTTTTTAGCTAGGCAAAAATTCATATGTTTTCTAAAATATATCTATTATCTTATATATACTATATGTATATCTATACAAAAGTTTTTCTACTATGCTTGATAAAGGTTTGAGAAAGAACATCAAAAAGAAGAGAAGAGATGGAGAAGTTGGAAACAAACTAAATGAAATGAATAGTCCAGCACCCACATTTTAACCACACACCATACACTTGTCATCCTTAAAGTTTTGTGTTTCTCAAGATTCTGACTTAAGATCTTTTTCAAGTAATATAGATAGTAGGTCTCAAGAGGAAAAGTCATGTTTAAGGATATTTGGGGGTAGAAGGGAGGGAAATGAGAGGTTTGATATCCCCTGGGCTCCATCTTTTCAGTGAGTGGGAGAGGAAGTGATGTTGAAGTTGAAGGAAGCAGCCAAGCCTCAGGCCTGAAGTTGTCTAGGGAAGAGGATGAGGGTGTAATGAAACCAGCACTACATTAAAAAGGTGTTACATGGGTGAACATGTCATTTTCTTGACCAGCTGTTGACTCTGTGCTGTGCCTGTGCCTATGGAGTCTTTGCACCATGCAGGACCCGATGTGCAGAGTGAGAAGGAGCTGAAGAAGGGGAATTGTCACCTCCGTCTCTGTATGGAAGGTACTTGGGAATTGAGGAGAGAGTCAGAGGTACACCATGTGATCCTTATCCTTAGAGACTGTGGAGCTGGTGGAAGAAATGGGTCATCTGCCTGCCAGCAGGTGACTGAGAGTGCAAGGCCATGGTGTGATCAGAACTAATGGCAAGTTTAAAGAGACCGAGTGCAGTCTTGGGCCAGAGGAGCTGGAAGGGGTTCTGGAGGAAGAGGCAGTTTGTACTGCCGAAGGTGTTTGGTAACTGGTCAGGAATCAGGGAGACATTTCAGATGGATGGAAAAGGAGGGGAACAGATGGTTTCATAAGAGTTTGGGTCTAAAGGAGTATCAGCACACTTTCCCTTCCAACCCTGCCTTGTTAAATTATTCAGAACCACTACTGACTTCATACAGTTCACCCTTGGATTGATATCTCATTCATCAGGCTACATGCTAAAGTAGAAAAGATCAGAGTTCAGATTCTTTGTTCACTTGTGTGGCCTTAGGTGAGTAGCTTCACTTCTTGGGCCTCAAGTTTGAAACATAGAAATGAATACTGTCTTTTAGGGTTGTGATGAGGCCTTATTGGGATAATGATCAATATTGAACTTGTTTAATAGATACTCAGTGTCAATCTTTTCTTCCAAAGAAGTTAAGAACAAGATGGATGATGCACTTTATTTGCTGACAGTTCCTTTCTGAAGATGTGACTGCTGTGTTTGTGTGTGTGTGTGTGTGTGTGTGTGTATTTAAACATGGCTACTCATTAGAAACACATCTGGAGCTCTGGAAAAAAAAACCC
Organism: Madoqua kirkii; assembly: GCA_006408675.1. NCBI lineage: Eukaryota > Metazoa > Chordata > Mammalia > Artiodactyla > Bovidae > Madoqua > Madoqua kirkii. The sequence continues at coordinate 8,774 of SJYC01086852.1, read as the reverse complement.
ACAATACCTGGGCATTTGTATTTATGAAAAACTTCTAAGATAATTCTGATATGCATCTGGATTTTAAAAAGTGATTATAGATTTTTCTATTAAATGATAGCTTAGGTGATAAAGAATTCTACTATCTTCTGTTGACCAATCATAATACAACGGTATTAAGTGAATAACAATTACATAATAACAACAGTAAAGATGTTTATTAGTTTTCACAATCAATAGCCAGACAAAAAATAAAAGGTCATTAGGAAATATGATTAATCTAACAATATAAAATAATTACATATAATTTGAGGGGTTAAGTAGAGTGATGTGGTAAGTTGAAGTACACACATGTACATGTTCTCATCTGCCCAGTCTGTCTTTTGATTGGTGCACTTAATCCATTTATATTTAAGGTAATTATCCATATGTATGATCCTATTACCATTTTCTTAACTGTTTTGGGTTTATCTTGCATAGGTCTTTTCCTTCTCTTGTTGTTTTCTACTTAGAGAAGTTCCTTTAGCATTTGTTGTAAAGCTGGTCTAGTGACACTGAATTCTCTTAACTTTTGCTGGTCTGGAAAGCGTTTGATTTTTTCCATCAAATCTGAAGGAAAGTCTTGTTGGGAGACTATTCTTGGTTATAGGTTCTTCTCTTTCGTCACTTTACATTATGCCATTTCCTTCTGGCTTGTAGAGTTTCTGTTGAGAAATCAGCAGATAACCTTATGGACGTTCCCTTGTATGTTGTCATTTTTTTTCCCTTGTTGCTTTAATATTTTGTCTTTAACTTTGTCAGTTTGACTACAGTGTGTCTTGGTGTGTTCCTCTTTGGGTTTATTCTGCCTGGACTCTCTCTGCTTCCTGGACTTGGCTGACTGTTTCCTTTCCTATATTGGGTAAGTTTTCAGCTATTATTGCTTCAAATATTATCTCTGGTCCTTTCTCTCTCTTGTTCTTGTGGGACCCCCCCCTATAATGTAAATGTTCATGCATTTAACACTGTCCCAGAAGTCTCTTAAGACTATCTTCATCCCCCACCCCCCCATATTCTGTTCTGTGGCAGTGATTTACACCGTTTTGTTCTCCAGATTGCTTATGCGTTCTTCTGCCTCAGTTCTTCTGCTATTGATTCCTTCTAGTGTACTGTTCGTCTCTGTCTTCTTGCTCTTTAGTGCTTCTAGGTCTTTGGTAAACACTTCTTACATCTTCTCCATTTTGTTACCAAGATCCTGAATCATCTTCACTATCATTATTCTGATTTCTTTCTCTGGAAGGTTTCCTATCTCTACTTCATTTAGTTTTTTGAGGCATTTTATCTCGTCCCTTCACGTGGGACATAACTTTCTGCTTTTTCATCCTGATTAACTTTCTGTGATGCTTTTGAGACTGTGGTTCTTCTCGATTCTTTTATCTGCCCTCTAGTAGATGATGCTAAACTTGTATAAGCTTCCTGATGGAGGGGTTGGGTGGGGAAAACTGGGTCTTGCTCTGGGGGCAGGGCTTTGCTCAGTAAAGCTAGAATCCAATTATCTGCTGATGGGCGAGGTTGTGCTCCCTCCCTGTTGGTTGTTTGGCCTGAGGTGACCCACTCTGGGGTCTATGAACTCTACGGTAGGGTTAATGGTGACTTCCAAGAGGGCTTACACGAAGGGGCGTCTTCCAGGACTGCTGCTGCCAGTGCCCTTATCCTTGTGGCAAGCCCTTGCTCACCCATGTCTCCATAGGAGACCGCTTAACACTAGCAGGTAGGTCTGGCTCAGTCTCCTGTGAGGTCACTCCTTCTTTCCCCTGGGTCTTGGTGCAAGCAAAACTTTGTGCCCTCAAGGAGTAGAGTCTCTGTTTCTCCCAGTCCTGTGGAAGTCGTATAATCAAATTCTGCTGGCCTTCAAGGTCAGATTCCCTGGGGATTCCCATTCTTTGTTAAGATCCCCAAACTAGAAAGCCTGCCATGGGGCTCAGAACCTTCACAACAGTTGGAGAACTTCTTCAGTGTTACTGTTCTCGAGTTTGTGGGTTGGCCACTCAGCGGGTATGAGAAGTGCAAGCAAAACTGTGTGCCCTCAAGGAGTAGAGTCTCTGTTTCTCCCAGTCCTGTGGAAGTCGTATAACCAAATTCTGCTGGCCTTCAAGGTCAGATTCCCTGGGGATTCCCATTCTTTGTTAAGATCCCCAAACTAGAAAGCCTGCCATGGGGCTCAGAACCTTCACAACAGTTGGAGAACTTCTTCAGTGTTACTGTTCTCGAGTTTGTGGGTTGGCCACTCAGCGGGTATGAGATTGGATTTTGCTGCAATTGCACCCTCCTACTATCTCACTGTGGCTTCTTCTTTGGACGTGGGGTATCTTTTTTGATGGGTTTCAACATCCTCCTGTTGACGGCTATTCAAGAATTCAAAACAGCTGCAATTTTGGTGCTCTTGCAGGAGGAGATCAGTACACATTCTTCCATTCCACCATCTTAAACTGGAAGCCCTCAATCACATATGACTTTTATTGCTTTCTCTTGTATTATTATACTAAGACACCCAATATAATATTAAATAGAAGTGATGAGAAAAAAATCCTGGTCTTTTCAATATTTTAGGAAAAAGCATTCAATATTTTATTATTAACTGTGATATTACCCATGGGTTTTTGACAGATGCTCTTTAATCACACTTAAGAACTTTCTTTCTTATCTGGTTTGCCAAGTTTTTATCATGAGTGGATGCTAAATTCTGTCAAAATATATTTTCTGCATCAATCAAGATGATTATTTTTTCTCTTTTATCCTTTGACTTCCAACTGTTAAACCAATCTTGCAACTCTGGGATAAGTTCCACTTAGTCTTGATGCATTTTCATTTTTATATATTTCAGGTTTGAACTTTCTAATAATTTGTCACAAACTTTTATAATCTCTGAGAGATACTGGTCTGCAATTTCCTTTTTTGTAATGTCCTTGACAAATTTTGCTGTCAGGATAGTGCCAGATTCATAAAACAAGTTGTAAAAACAGCTCATTTAAGAGTTAATGCTAAAGGCAATTTTTTAGAAGAAAAAAAAACAAACAGTGTCTGAAATTATATGACTGCTACTCTGATAGCTGAAAATGATTAAAACTAAAATGCTGAACAAAGAACAAAATTAAGTTGTTTTATAACAATGAATATCTTGAAACTCATATTAGCAATTCTCTCTTAGGTACTAAAGAGCTGGAGAAGGAAATGGCAAACAACTTCAGTATTCTTGCCTAGAGAACACCATGAACAGTATGAAAGGCAAAATGATAGGATGTTGAAAGAGGAACTCCCCAGGTCAGTAGGTGCCCAATATGCTACTGGAGTTCAGTGGAGAAATAAGTCCAGAAAGAATGTGGGATGGAGCCAAAGCAAAAACAATACCCAGTTGTGGGTGTGACTGGTAATAGAAGTAAGGTCTGATGCTGTAAAGAGCAGTATTGCATAGGAACCTAGAATGTCAGGTCCATAAATCAAGGCAAATTGGAAGTGATCAAATAGCAGATGTCAAGAGTGAATGTTGACATTCTAGGAATCAGCAAACTAAAATGGACTGGAATGGGTGAATTTAACTCAGATGACCATTATATCGACTACTGCGGGCAGGAATCCCTCAGAAGAAATGGAGTAGCCATCACGGTCAACAAAACAGTCTGAAATGTAGTACTTGGATGCAATCTCAAAAACGACAGAATGATCTCTGTTTGTTTCCAAGGCAAACCATTCAATATCACGGTAATCCAAGTCTATGCCCAACCAGTAACGCTGAAGAAGCTAAAGTTGAACAGTTCTATGAAGACCTACAAGACCTTTTAGAACTAACACCCAAAAAAGATGTCCTTTTCATTATAGGGGACTGGAATGCAAAAGTAGAAAGTCAAGAGACACCTGGAGGAACAGGCAGATTTGGCCTTGGAATGTGGAATGAAGTAGGGCAGACTAATAGAGTTTTGCCAAGAAAATGCACTGGTCATAGCAAACATCCTCTTCCAACAACACAAGAGAAGACTCTACACATGGACATCACCAGATGGTCAACACTGATATTCAGACTGATTATATTCTTTTCAGCCAAAGAAGGAGAAGCTCTATACTGTCAACAAAAAAAAGACCAGGAGCTGACTGTGGCTCAGATCATGAACATTGTTGCAACACTGTATGAAAAAGCTAAGACAGCCTAAGTGATCATTAGTAGGGAACCTTATTAATAAGTCAATGTTTTTTAAAAAATAGATTACTCTGTAGTGGATATAAGGAATAAGTTAGATATGAATGTGCAGATAAAGGAAAAGTCAAAAATATATAAATGAAAAAGCAAAACACAATTTCAGATAAATAGCTTGATACCATTGGTGTTTTAAAAAGATCTCTCTGTGTATAAAACAAAGGATTTTTTACCCATTTATGTCTTGGGCTAGAGGAACATCTTGCAGTGTCGTGGTACATGAAACATATATTATTAGCTAGAAATCTGGCTGCTGTAATACCTAAAAATAACAGTGACTTAAACACTCATAAAACATTGGAAATGTAAGTAGTTCAATGCTGATAATGGTAATTCTATGATCTGGAGGGCTGAAGCGCTTTCTGTCTTAGCTTTATGATTTCCAGCGCGCAGTTTCTATGTCATAGACTCAAGTTTAGCTCCATTATAGCTACATTCCAGCCAGTAAGACAGTCCCCTTCACCTCTGCTCGCATCCTTTTGCTGAAGTACAGTCATATGGCCACAGTCCCCTTAGATCTGAGTGATGTCTTTAAGTTACATTTCTGTCATTACAGGACACTGGTGCTGTCAGCCTCCTAGGATGTTTGGAATGTGTGAGGTGGGGGACGTTGGCTGGTTGTCTCGGTGACATATATATGATATATATCCTGTATTGTAAGTGGCAAGACCTACACACCTAAAAATCACACTGCCCAGAGAGCTGGTATTTCCTCCACCCTCCCCATAAGAAAAACTGTACTAGAGAGCGAGGATTGGTATGAGATGCTACTGAATGTTTAGCATATAGCCCTGGAGGAAAGGGTAGAGAGCTCTGATAAACCAGCATTTGCTCACGTCTGTGGTATAAATTCTCCCACCATGGCCAATTTGAAGGCACCAACTGGTGCCTCCTGGTGGAGGAATTGGTTAAAGAGGCCCAGTCAGCTGTGGCAAGCTGGTAGGAGCAGGTTCCAGAGCAACATCCAATTCACCTATCTCTATAGAGATGGTGGAGATAGTTTATAGTCTTGATGTAAGATACATACCCCAGTTCAGCAAGAAGTTTTTTACTGCATCATAACTTTTGTTTGATAGCTCTGAAGTTCCTTTCAAAGATCACAAGTATGTATAAATGAATACATAACATTTTCTGAAAAAAACTATGGTAAGTAAAAGATACTCTATTCACTATATACACATACACACCCCTTCACATATATAATAAGTGTATATATATTGAGAGAGAATGGAGACTCTAACAGGGTTAAATCATTAGCATGTGGTCTTCCTAGCGTTGAAGTAACATAGTCAATTTAGATTTCAGTATTTGAAATGAAAGAAGCTTATAACTGAACATGCCTTCTGTATTAATAAATTGATCTATCTTCCTCACAGCTTTTGGTGACTTTCCTAACATATCAGAATGCCTAGGTAATAATGAAATACAACTACCCTGCCCCTGGTTGAACTTATTCTTTTTGTTCCCTCTTTTCAGGTATCTGGCATAATTTCATCCTTGCACTCCTGGGTATTTTAGCTCTTATTCTCCTTCCTGTAATTCTCTTGCCGTTTTACTACACTGGAGTTGGGGTGCTTATCACTGAAGTTGCTGAGGTAAATGATAAGATTGTCTAGGGTATTCCACCAGATTTTGTGAAGTAACACTTAGCATTTTATGTCAGGAACTTTTATTCAAATTCCTCTCGTGTACAGAATGTTCAGTTTTTCCTAAAGAAATTACAGTAATCCTTTCAAATGGAAGAAATAGTTTTGTGAAACACACTGGCTCTTTTAAAATACTGAAAATTGTTTCTGTTCTGAGTTACAAGAATGATATCAAGATTTTCTACCTGTAATTTGTTGATAAAATGCATCATTTACCTTTACTGTTTGTTTCTTAATTGTGCTTTTGAGTCAAATGTCTTTACTCCTAAGAAGTAAGAAAGATGAAACCTAAGCTAGCCAGCCAGAACATTTCATGGGAGTTTTAAGTTATTAATGTCTTCCACTGTCTTTCACTCCCTTAGACTACTATGATGCTATCAAGTCATCTCACATACTGATATACTCACTGTGCTGACAGTATTGTCTGCATATTTGGGACTGTGTTTAGATAAGGTCTTGCCTTATCATTTTCTCCCTTGGTGATATAGGAAAATGAAGGCATTCTGGCAACCACTTTCACAAAAAATTTTAATTAGCAGCCTGGGAAAAACTGCCATTTTAATCTTAACTGTTGGTGAGTGAGGTTTGTTTGTTTTTTCAGTTGCAAAAAGTTCAAAGTCTTAGTGAAGTATGAAAAGTATAATTGTTGGGTTTTATTTTATTTTTTAGGACGATACATCATGGATTCACAGCTGGATTGTTTTTACATTATTCAAAACTTTCTACTTAATTCAGTGTCTTTATTATTTGCTCAGGTTAATCATAGCTTGTCTTCACACATTTTCTGATTTGGTTCTGCCCTCTTACAAGGACTCACCTGCAATTGGACCCAGAGGCCTTTTTGTGGGAGACCTTGTCACCCATCTACAGGATTGTCCTGTTACCAATGTACAAGACTGGAATGAATGTCTGGATACCATCACCTATGAGCCCCAAATTGGTTACTGTATAAGTGCATCAACTTTGCAGCAGTTAAGCTTCCCGGTTAGAGGTATGTATATTTTCTCAGCATGATATAATTTAGGACTGCAAGCAGCAGTTCTTGCCATTCGTTAATTCTTAGATTATGTGTATAGATTTATTTTGTTCTAACTTTCTTAAAACAAATCAGTAAAGTAATAATAGGCCTAAACGAGTAAATATCCTTCTTGGTAAGATAGATAATAATATGTATGTTTTGTCTATTATATTTTATTGTTGAACTTCTAGCACATTTCACCTTTGATTTGCAGAACTCTAGGATCTAATTCAGCATTTAGATGACACTTGTGTTTAGTCAGCATTCAAGCTCAAACATAACCAATTAACTAAATTCCAGTGATTAAATACCCTTGTGCTATCTGGATGGTGGCATGTCCAAAGCTATTTGAGGTAGGGTTTTTTCGTGTGGCAGGTGTCCAGAGAAAATCATCTTGATGTCCAGAAATACTTCCTGAAGTCAGATTTGTTGTTCTGTCTTAGAGGCAGCAGGGTGAAGCAAGTTTACCTTCAGAAGCTGCCAAATGTATTTTCAGCTCTTCCATCTCTAGAAGATCAGTCTCCCAACTCTTAATACAAAACCCTGGGGGTCCAAATTATTGAAAGTGTTGGAAAGTGCAAATTATACTCACAGTTTTAAATCAAGAAATTCCTGAGTACTTTTAAACATCTACTGGGGTTAAGAAATATGATTAATTATTAAAAATAATTTTATTAAAGTACCATGTGTAAAGGGCAAAGTAGTAAGAACTGGTTTAAATTTTTTTTCATATGTAATCTTCCATGTATAACCTGTTATTTAAGACTAATTTTTATTTGTTTGGCACGCTGGGTCTTAGTTGTGGCACACAATATCTTTATTTGCTGCGTGCAAACTCAGTTGGAACATGTGGGATCTAATTTCCCCACCAGAGATTGAACTTAGGACCCCTTCATTGGGAGCTTGGGGTCTTAGCTACTGAAACACCAAGGAAGTCTCTCTAAACCATTTTAAGAGCTCTTTTTATTGCAAAAACTTTTCACACATAAATAAATGTCAAGAAAGTAGTATAGGGAATTAATTCCCTGGAGGTCCAGTGGTTAGGACTCCATGCTTTCACTGCCGAGGATGTTGGGGAAACTAAGATCCTCATGTCATGCCATGCGGCCAAAAAGAGAGGCAGGGTAATATAAATGAAACCTCATGCATCCTTCTCCCAGCTTCAGCAATTATCAACACTTTGCCAACTTTTTCATCCAGGCTGTCCACCTTTAAAGGAAATACTTGAAAGCGCATTCCAGGTATCCTGTGATTTCACTCATAAACCTCAGCATATCTTTAATAGATGATGACCTTTTAGACATGACCACAGTACTATTATCACACCTAACAAAATTAACAATAATTCCTAATATCTAATTGGTATTCACTCTTCCTTGTTTTTTTTTTCTCTTTTACAATTAGTTTCAGTTGGATGGTATGTCTTTTAACAATTCCCTCTGACACTGTTTTAAAAAAATTATTTGTTAAAGAAACTGAGTCATTTGTTCTGTCAAATTTATCATTAACGTGTTCAAGTATCCCCCACATTTCCTATAGGTGGTAGTTAGGTCTAGAGACTTGATTAGATTCAGCATCCACTTTTGACAAGGGCAAAAATACCTAGATAGCACTCAGTACTTCAAATTGCGTCTCATGTTTTTCCGTGTATTGCGTCTTTTCAAATAGGTATGTAATCCACATTATCTTCTTCTGTAAGAGAAGAATCCATTATTTCATACTTAAGTCCTTTATCCTTTTCCTCAAGTTTGTCTAAATTTGGTATAACTAGTATTGAATTTCCAAAGCCAAAATGACATTGTTATCAAATAAAATTTCTCTCCAATAGAATCATTTTCTTTAGGATATCTGTGTTTCAATGTTTATAGTTAGTCTTTTCCTGGCAAACAGAATGGAAGTGAAA
>SJYC01086847.1:0-17359 GCA_006408675.1 Madoqua kirkii | reverse complement strand
CGCTTAGCGACCTCATGGACTGCAGCCCACCAGGCTCCTCCATCCATGGGATTTTCCAGGCAAGAGTACTGGAGTGGGGTGGCATTGCCTTCTCCTAGACATGTCTAGTGCCCTATTTCAGCAAGAATCCTGTTAAGTCACAGTTTAGCCACAATCCACTATCCTCCATTATATGATCATCCTTGGTAACTGACCAAATTCCTTACACCTATCTTTCCCCCAGGTGATGTCTGATCACCCTGGCGTGCCTTCAGGAAGAATCCTATTGTAGTCAGAATTCTCCCTTCCTACTGATGTTTCTCGTTGGTAATTTTCTATCCATGCACACTACCCCACCCTCAACCCCGGGCCTCTGCCTATAAATCTCCATTTTTCCTTATTACATTTGAAATTGAGTCCGCCCCTATACTCTCTTCCTTTATTCCAGTAGTTCCTGAGTAAAATCTGTTTTTGTTGCTTTAACTACTGTCAAAGTCTGGTTTTCTTTGACAGTAGTATAAAGTGCATCTAGCAAATTTTCAAGATGGATTGTATGAGCATGATAAGAGCATTTGATCAATGTTGAACTTCCTGCATTTGAGGCATACACTGCAGTTTCGTAGAACAAGAGGCTGGAAAAGTTTTTCTGTAACAAGACCAGATAGTATGTATTTCAGGCATAGAAGGCAATCTATAGTCTCTATCACATATTCTTTTTTGTTTTTGTTCTTTAGAACAGTTTAAAAATGTAAAACCACTTTTAGATCAAGAGCTGTGTAAAAATAAGGGCTGAAGTTGGCTCATGAGCCAAAGTTTGCCAACTCCTAATACAGACAATGTTCCTGCTCTTTAAAATATGCAATGAACCATGTAAAGATAAAAGGTCATCATAGCTGCAACTTCCTCTCAAAGACTGAGCAAAAATAATAATAACAATAATACATTAGAGAAAAAATTATGCCAAACTTAGTACAGACACCTGATCAGCATAGCGTACTACAGCCCAGAACTCCTGGGACTCAAGCAATCCTCCTGCCTCAGAGTCCCAAAGCTGGGACCACAGGTGTGTACCACTACCAAGCAGAGAATTAAAGCCAGATTTCTATTTCTTCCAAACTCTTTCTTTATATTTCTGTGCAGCATCAGTGGACACAGAGACAAGATTTTGGCAGCAATGAAAGCAGACAGCAAAATATTCACAATTGGTAAACCTACGTGAAAGGTGAAGGGAATTCACCATATTATGCTTACAATTTTTCTTTAAATCTGAACTTTTTTCAAAATAAAGAGTTTTTAAAAAGCTGTAGATGTCCCTGGGGAAGCCAGGACATGTGCAAGCCTCAATGTGCAAGCCTGAGGCATGGTTCTGGCAGCTCAGAAAAGAATGAGACTCCACAAGGCAATAGGTATCCTGTCATCTGGATCATCTCAGTACATACCCATGGGTCCAAAGGTATCTAGATTCTCCTGTCATCACCAGCAAACTCCGACAAGGCAGCATAACTGGCACTGTCATACCATCTGGGTGCTTAAAATCCATGACAATCTTGAAATACAGACAAAAGCATGAAGATCAATCAACCCAACAAGTCATACACTCCAAAAATAAGAGTAATTCATTGATTCTATCTTTTTAAGCTAATAGAGATTAAAACATGGTAATGCTTATAGGAGAGCATAGCACGGTGGCTCTCAAACTTCACTGCACATAAGAATCAACCGAATGACTAAAAGTAGGTCTACAGTAAGGCTCAGGAATCTGCATTTCTAACAATTACCTAAGGAAACTGTGATGCAGGTGGTCAGAGAAGCATTCATACTATGAAAAACACTAGTAGTAAAATGCAAGGACTTAGAACCTGAAACTCATATTTTGGCTTTTACACTTACTGGCCATATGATTCAGGACAACTCATTTAACACCTCTGTTTCCAGTTTCCTCAACTCTCATCGGACTGTCATAGTATCTGGTACATTGTAAACACAAAAACAGTAGATATTATTATTCATGTGCAGGCATGAAAAGTCACTTCAGTCATGTCCAACTTTTTGTGACTCTCTGGACTGTAGCCTGCCAAGTTCCTTTGTCCATGGGATTTTCCAGGCAAGAATACTGCACTGGGTTGCCATGCCTTCCTCCAGAGGATCTTCCTGACTTAGAAACTGAACCTGCATCTCTTATATCTCCTGCACTGGCAGGTGGGTTCTTTATCACTAGTGCCATGTGGAAAGCCCATTTTAACAATTTAAGAAGTAACTATTAGATGCAGATTTTCATATAATTCATTTTTCTTTTAAAGTGACACGTTTTAGACTTAAATATTTTCTTATTTATTCATTTATTTATTTGGCTGCATCAGTCATGTCCAACTTTTTGTGACTCTCTGGACTGTAGCCTGCCAAGTTCCTTTGTCCATGGGATTTTCCAGGCAAGAATACTGCACTGGGTTGCCATGCCTTCCTCCAGAGGATCTTCCTGACTTAGAAACTGAACCTGCATCTCTTATATCTCCTGCACTGGCAGGTGGGTTCTTTATCACTAGTGCCATGTGGAAAGCCCATTTTAACAATTTAAGAAGTAACTATTAGATGCAGATTTTCATATAATTCATTTTTCTTTTAAAGTGACACGTTTTAGACTTAAATATTTTCTTATTTATTCATTTATTTATTTGGCTGCACTGGGTCTTGCAGCACATGGGACCTAGTTTCCTGACCAGGGATTGAACCTGGGCCTCTTAGCCATGGGACCACAAGGGAAATCTCCAAATGTGAATTTGAAAAAGGAACATCAAAGGGCTAAAAAAAATTTAAGCGAACAAATCAATCCATGTGAAAAATAAATATGCCAACTAAGTGTCAGTGGGATGAACATTATTTAGCATAATACCTTCATCAAAGGTAAATTTGAGATAGCACCAGGCACCAAAGCAAGCATTCAGTAACTAACATCTATTAATAATGATATTGGGTAAAACAGATGATACATATGAAAACTCTTCATAAATTATATAGAATTATATTGATCCTTATTGCAAAATTCAGACTTAAATCGAAGAAAACAAGGAAAACCACCAGGCCATTCAAGTATGACCTAAATCAAATACCTTATGACTATACAGTAGAAGTGACATATAGCTTCAAGGGATTAGACTTGGTAAACTGAGTGCCTGAAAAACTATGGAGAGGTTCATAACACTGTACAGCAGGCAGTGGTCAAAACCATCCCCAAGAAAAAGAAATGCAAAAAGCAAAAATGATTGTCTGAGGAGCCTTACAAATAGCTGAGAAAAGCAGAAATGAAAGACAAAAGAGAAAAGGAAAGATATACCCATCTGAATGCAGATTCCCAAAGAACAGCACACAGAGATAAGAAAGCCTTTTTAAGTGATCAGTGCAAAGAAACGGGAAAACAATGGAATGGGAAAGACTAGAGATCTTTTAAAGAAAACTAGAGATACAAAGGTAACATTTCATGCAAAGACGGGCACAACAAAGGACAAAAATGGTATGGATCTAACAGAAGCAGAAGATACTGAGATGAGGTAGCAAGAAAACACAGAAGAACTGTACGAGAAAGTCTTAATGACCCAGATAACCATGATGGTGTGATCAATCACCAACAGCCAGACATCCTGGAGCATGAAATCAAGCAGTCCTCAGGAAGCATCACTACGAACAAAGCTAGGGGAGGTGATGGAATTTCAGTTGAGCTCTTTCAAATCCTAAAAGATGATACTGTTAAAGTGCTGTGCTCCATATACCAACACATTTGGAAAACTCAGCAGTGGTCACAGGACTCAAAAAGGTCAGTTTTCATGCCAGTCCCAAAGAAGGGCTTGCCCTTCTGCACAGCTGCACTCACTTCACATGCTAGCAAGGTCATGCTCAAAATCCTTAAAGCTAGGTTTCAACAGTATGTGAACCAAGAACTTCGAGATGTACAAGCTGGATTTAGAAAAAGCAGAGAAATCAGAGATCAAATTGCCAATAACCACTGGATCATAGAAAAAGCAAGGGAACTTCAGAAAAACATCTACTTCTGTTTCACTGACTATGCTAAAGCCTTTGACTTTCCACAACAACATGTGGAAAATTCTTAAAGAGATGGGAAAACCACAGAGAGATGATATGTGGAGAGAGGTGGGAGGAGCGTTCAGGATTGGGAACTCATGTACACCCGTGGCGGATTCATGTCAATGTATGGTAAAACCAATATAGTATTGTAAAGTAAAATAAAAATAAAGAAAAAAAGAAAAAGAGATAGGAAAACCAGACCATCCTTCTGGCCTCCTGTGAAACCTGTATGCGGGTCAAGAAGCAACAGCTAAAACCAACAGGACATGGAAAAACGAACTGGTTCCAAACTGGGAAAGGAGTATGTCAAGACTATATATTGTCACCAGCTTATTTGACTTATATATAGAGTACATCATGCAAAACGCTGGACTGGATGAAGCACAAGCTGGAATCAAGATTTCTGGGAGGAATATCAATAACTTTAGATATGCTCATGACACCACCCTAATGGCAGAAAGTGAAGAAAAATTAAAGAGCCTCTTGATGAAGTGTGAAAGAGGACAGTGAGAAAGCTGGCTTAAAATTCAACATTCAAAAATCTAAGATCTAAAAGAAAAACAGAAAATGAAGATCACGGCATCCAGTCCCATCACTTCATGGCAAGCAGATAGGGAAAAAATGAAAACAGTGACAGAATTTATTTTCTTGGGCTCCAAAAATCACTAAAGACAGTGATCACTATCATGAGTTAAAAGACACTTGGCCCTTGAGAGAAAAGCTATGACCAATCTAGACAGCATATTAAAAAGCAGAGTCATCACTTTGCCAACAAAGGTCCATATAGTAAAAGCTATGGTTTTTCCAGTAGTCATGTATGGATGTGAGAGTTGGACCATAAAGAAGACTGAGTGCCAAAGAATCAATGCTTTCGAAACTGTGGTTCTGAGAAAACTCCTGAGAGTCCCTTGGACAACAGAGATCAAACCACTCAATCCTAAAGGAAATCAGTCCTGAGTATTCACTGGAAGGACTGATGCTGAAGCTCCAACACTTTGACCACTTGATGAAAAAAGCCAACTCATTGGAAAAGACCTTGATGCTGGGAAAGATTGAGGGCAAGAAGAGAAGGAGGTGACAGAGGATGAGAGTTGGATGGCATCACCGACTCAAGGGACCTGAGTCTGAGCAAACTCCAGGAGATAGTGAAGGACAGGGAACTCTGGCATGTTAGTCCATAGGGTCTCAAAGAGTTGTAAATGAGTGAGTGACTAAACAAAAATAAATACTGGTCTAAAAAACTCTTTTTCACTTTCTCATATGTCCTTTCAAACTAAGCATGGAAAATAAAGTATGATGATAGAACTTAGTTTTCCAATTACCTGTTCCAAATGATGACACATAATTTCAAAGAGTCCATAAAGCATTCTCCATACTCCAAAAGCATTCTGTTTTAAAAGCACTGTAGATAAATTATGTTTTGGACATGAAACGTACTGAAACTTGCAACTTCCCTGAAATGTATAACTAAAAGATAAGCTGACAGACTGAGGATCAATAGATGAACAGACATTTAATAAAGCATATATATTAAAATGTTAACTGTAGTATCTAGGTGGTGAATTTAAACAGACTTACTGTATAATATGATCATCTTTTCTGTCTAAAAACTTTCATTATTAAGTGTTGGGAAAAGGGGAGAAAGTACCACTGTAGCCCATTTTTAAGCAACATACATATAGGATTCAATTTTCTGAATAAACACTAAGGTCCACAAAAAAGAAACAATAATAGATTATTACTAATTTGGCTCAGTGGTAAAGAATCTACCTGCAATGCAGGAGACACAGGAGATATGGGTTCCATTCCTGGGTCGAATCCCTGGGTTGGGAGGATCCCTGGAGGAGGAAAAGGAAACCCACTCCAGTATTCTTGCCTGAGAAACCCCTAGAGAGGAGCCTGGAGGGTTACAGTCCAAATGCTTGCAAAGAGTCAGACACAACTGAGCACTGAGCACACACAAACATTAATTCCTTCATAGAGATGATCAGTTATGACTGAAAGGAATGAAATCAATCTGGGTGAAAATGCCTGATAGGAAAATAACATCAAATACTAGACTCAGACTCTACAGTTTTAGCACTTCAGTTCAGTAGGTCAGTCATGTCTGACTCTGCAAACCCAAGGACTGAAGAACCCCAGGCCTCTCTGTCCATCACCAACTCCCAGAGCTGGCTCAAACTCATGCCCATTGAGTCAGTGATGCCATCCAACCATTTCATCCTCTGTCGACCCCTTCTCCTTCTGCCCTCAATCTTTCCCAGCATCAGGGTCTTTTCAGATGAGTCAGTTCTTCACATCAGGTGGCCAAAATATTGGAGTTTCAGCTTTAGCATCAGTTTTCCAATGAATATTCAGGACTGATTTGCCTTAGAACTTACTGGTTTGATCTCCTTGCAGTCCAAGGGACTCTCAAGAGTCTTCTCCAACACGAGAGTTCAAAAGCATCAATTCTTATACACTCCACTTTCTGCATAGTCCAACTCTCATATCCATACATGAGAACAGGAGAAACTATAGCTTTGACTAGACGGAACTTTCTTGGCAAATGTCTCTGCTTTTTAATACACTGTCTATATTGGTCATAGTTTTTCTTCCAAGGAACAAGTATCTTTTATCTTTTAATGGCTGCAGTCACCATCTGCAGTGATTTTGGAGCCCCCAAAATTAAGTCTGTCACTGTTTCCATTGTTTCCCCATCTATTTGCCATGAAAGGATGGGACTGGATGCCATGATCTTAGTTTTCTGAATGCTGAGCTTTAAGTCGGGTTTTTCACTCTCCTCTTTCACTTTTATCAAGAGACTCTTTTGTTCTTCTTTGCTTTCTGCCATAAGGGTGGTGCTTTCTGCATATGAGGTTACTGATAGTTTTCACAGCAATCTTGATTCCAGCTTGTACTACATCCAGCCAGGCATTTCCCATGATGTACTCTGCACAGAAGTTAAATAATAAGGAACATACAGCACTGACTTGCTCCTTTCCCAATTTGGAACCAGTCTGTTGTTCCATTTCCAGTTCTAATCGTTGCTTCTTGACCTGCATACAGATTTCTCAGGAGGCAGGTAAGGTGGTCTGGTATTCCGATCTCTTGAAGAATTTTCCAGTTTGTTGTGAACCACATAGTCAAAGGCTTGGGCATAGGCAATAAAGAAGTAGATTTTTTTTTTCTGGAACTCTCTTGCTTTTGTGATGATCCAACAGAAGTTGGCAATTTGATCTCTAGTTCCTCTGCCTTTTCTAAATCCAGCCTGAACATATAGGAGTTCACGGTTCACATACTATTGAAGCCTGGCTTGGAAAATTTTGAGCATTACTTTGCTAGCGTGTGAGATGAGTGCAATTGTACAGTAGTTTGAATATTCTTTGGCATTGCCTTTCTTTGGGATTGGAATGAAAACTGACCTTTTCCAGTCCTGTGGCCACTGCTGAGTTTTCCAAATTTGCTGGCATATTGAGTACAGCACTTTCACAACATTGTCTTTTAGGATATGAAATAGCTCAACTGGAATTCCATCACTTCCACTAGCTTTGTTTGTAGTGATGCTTCCTAAGGCCCACTTGACTTCACATTCCAGGATGTCTGGCTCTAGGTGAGTGATCATATCATCCTGGTTATCTGGGTCATGAAGATCTTTTTTGTAGTTTTCTGTGTATTCTTGCCACCCTCTTCTCTTAATATCTTCTGCTTCTATTAGGTCCATACCATTTCTGTCCTTCATCAAGCCCATCTTTGCATAAAATGTTCCCTTGGTATCTCTAATTTTCTTGAAGAGATCTCTAGTCTTTCCCATTCTATTGTTTTCCTCTATTTCTTGGCATTGATCACTGAGGCTTTCTTGTCTCTCCTCCCTATTCTTTGGAACTCTGCATTCAAATGGGTATATCTTTCTTTTTCCCCCTTGACTTTTGCTTCTCTTCTTTACTCAGCTATTTGTAAGGCCTCCTCAGACAACCATTTTGCCTTTTTGCATTTCTTTTTCTTGGGGATGGTCTTGATCACTGCCTCCTGTACAATGTCATGAACCTCTGTTCATAGTTCTTCAAGCACTCTATCAGGTCTCATCCCTTTATCCTAGTTGTCACTTTCACCATATAATCATAAGGGATTTGATTTAGGTCATATCTGAATGATGTAGTGGTTTTCCATACTTTCTTCAAGTCTGAACTTTGCATTAAGGAGTTCATGATCTGAGTCATAGCTCCCATTCTTGTTTTTGCTGACTCTATAGAGCTTCTCCATCTTTGGCTGCAAAGAATATAATCAATCTGATTTTGGTATTGGCCACCTGGTGATGTCCATGTGTAGAGTTGTCTCTCGTGTTGTTGGAAGAGAGTGTTTGCTATGACCAGTGTGTTCTCTTGTCAAAAGTGTTAGCCTTTGTCCTGCTTCATTTTGTACTCCAAGGCCAAACTTGCCTGTTACTCCAGGTATCTATTGACTTCCTTCTTTTGCATTCCAGTCCCCTATAATGAAAAGGACATCTTTTTTGGGTGTTAGTTCTAGAAGGTATTGTAGGTCTTCACAGAACCATTCAACTTCAGCTTCTTCAGCATTACCGGTTGGGGCATGGACTTGGATTACTGTGATATTGAATGGGTTGCCTTGGAAATGAACAGAGATCATTCTGTTGTTTTTGAGACTGTACCCAAGCACTGCATTTCGGACTCTTTTGTTGACTATGAGGCTATTCCATTTCTTCTAAGGGATTCTTGCCCACAATAGTAGATACAATAGTCAGCTGAGTTAAATTCATCCATTCCAGTCCATTTAAATTCACTGATTCTTAAAGTCAATGTTCACTCTTGCCAACTCCTGTCTGACCTCTTGTAATTTACCTTGATTCGTGGACCTAACACTCCAGGTTCCTATGCAATATTGTTTTTTACATCATCAGACTTTACTTTCATCACCAGTCACATCCACAACTGGCTGTTGTTTTTGCTTTGGCTCCATCTCTTCATTCTTTCTGGAGTTATTTCTCCACTCTTCTCCAGTAGCATATTGGGCATCTACCAATCTGGGGAGCTAATCTTTCAGTGTCTTATCTTTTTGCCTTTTCATACTTTTCATGGGGTTCTCAAGGCAAGAATACTGAAGCAGTTTGCCATTGCTTTCTCTAGTGGACCATGTTTTGTCAAAAATCTCTACCATGAACTGTCCATCTTGGATGGCCCTACACGGCACTGCTCATAGTTTTATTGAGTTAGACAATGCTGTGGTCCATGTGATCAGTTTGATTAGTTTTCTGTGATTCTGGTTTTCATTCTGTCAGCCACCTGATGGATAAGGATAAGAGGCTTATGAAAGCTTCCTGATCAGAGAGACTGACTGTGGGAGAAACTGGGTCTTGTTCTGATGGGCACGGCCATGCTCAGTAAATCTTTAAGCCAATTTTCTGTTGATGGGCAGGGCTGTGTTCCCTCCCTGTCATGGTCTCAGGTCAAACAATAGGGAGGGAATATTATAAAACCTATAATATTTTCCTGAAAGCATTGCTTGTTAAAGACAAAAAAAAAAAAGACTTTTTCAAATGTTTATTAAGGATTCACAATCAGCAATCCTTGCCAGCAACTGCTGAATCATTCTGCCCTGTAACAACTTTGCACCACTGGAAGTTTCTCCAATTATTCTTTTTGGTTTTACATATTTTATTTTCTGAGTCAATAAAGATCAAGTTTGCAGCAAGCTCATGATGAGACAGGAAGAAATGCAATAGGACACAATCACTGTAACAATGACACAGCCACTGGGGATACAACAAAATGGTTATAACCAATGTGGCCCAAGATGGCTGAAGATTCAAATTCCAAAAGCACTTGAGCCTTATTATACTTTTATTGCAAAGTATAACTGCATTAGCATGATAAGTGACATATTCTCAGACACCATGACAGGTCCCAGGCTGACCATAAAAGGACTAAAGTGGGCTGTGGCCCAGTTCTTGGAAAATTCTGCCCCTTCTCTCAAACAGTTACAACATCCTCCTGCTTCTTAGCATATGTAATTACCCAGCCCGTAAACTAAACTCCCCAAAGCCTGAAATCTGGTTCTCGCCTTCTGAGACTGACCACATTCTGTCTATGGAATGTATATCTCTCTAAAAGATCTTATACTTTACTATGGCTCACTCTAGAACTCTTTTCCACATGAAGCCAAGAATCCTCACTTGGCAGCCATCCCAGGAACTCACCCAAGACCTGGGACACGACTATTCTCTCATACCCCCTTCTCCTGCAACAATGGGGCAAGATTAAGGATACTATTTAGTTTAGGGCAAATAAAAAACCCTAGACATTCTGCTCTTATAAAACCTTTAACACAATCAAATACAACAGAAAGGAAACTGCAGACATAGTTATCAAGTATTTACTGAAGTAGAGATAAGATATGAGAAATGAAATATTTCCTGCTGAGTCAGTAAACAAGGATGTCAGTCATCAGCAATTGCAGTGACTCACTGGAAAAGACCCAGATGCTGGAAAGGTTGAAGACAAAAGAAGGGGATGACAAAGGATGAGGTGGTTAGAAAGCATCACCAACTCAATGGACATGAATCTGGGAAATACTGGAGGACAGAGAAACCTGGTATGCTGCAGTCCATGGGTCACAAAAAGTCAGACATCTCTTAGCAACTGAATAATAACAATGTGGGCTGGTAAGCTCTGGGGGCACTCAGGAAGGAGAAGAAACCTGTGATCTAGCAGCCATCGGACTGCAACCACTCCCTACAATGAGCCCCAAGGAAGTTCAGGATGTGAAAAAACTCAGGACACTGACCCAGTATGGCAAGATGCATATTATAGGAATGGTTTCAGTGAGCCCAGACACTTGCATCTTCCCATACACAGAAAAGCATTAAATTCCTTAACTTGGGATATCTGACTTTCTTTCTGTTAACAACCTTTTGATGTTCAGACTACTGTCTTCTGCTATAAAACTTCGCTCCTCCTTTCACCTCCTCAGACCAGTTCTCTCAGGGTTACTTGAGATGCTGTCTCCCAACTTGAAGTCCTAAAAATTCCCACAGAATAAAACATAACTCTCAACTTATAGGTTGTGAATATTTTTTAAGTTGACAGATGCATAACCGAAAAGTACATGACACTGTTCTCCATGCTGGCTAAACAGGAAAATGAAAACATGTAACACTACTGAGAGCACTTCTGAGAAAGAAGACAAATTTAATCCTGATCCTTATCAGTTAAAAATAGGCTGAGACCTTTAACCTTTCGAAACTTTTAAGGATATATCAACAAGAGACAATAAGACATAAAGAATGATGTGTGATTCATAGAGAATGAAGAAAGCTGAGAGGATATATTTAGCTGGAGAAAATATTTCATGCCTGAGAATTTAGCAGACTACAAAGAAGCCTGCCAAATATAAATCTTCTGTAGTTGCACTAACTTTTCCATGGGATTCAAACTGCAACTGGGCAAGACCCTATTGGGCTTTCCTGGGACAGACCTCTTCCCGTAGCCTCTGTTTTAGCTCCTCTCGATAGTACCCAGGTAGTAGTATCTGACACATATTTCCTGAGTTTTTTAGATACTAAAACCACCACCAAAGGAAGAAATTAACTACTTGATGACTATAAGCATGTAGCTCCCAAACTTCTGGTGCCTAAGGACTGATTATCATCAATCAATCAGAGAACTGTGCAAGAGCTGATCACATACCCTGGAAAACTCCCCTCCCTCACCTTGCCTTTTAAAAAGCTTTTCTGAAACTCTTTGAAGACTTTAGGGTTTTAGAGCATAAGCCACCCATCCTTCTTGTATTGATGCCTTTAGAAAAAATGCTGCACTCTTCCTCACCACAAAAGAATGTCAGCAGGCAGGCTTTACTCTTTGCAGGCAAGCAGATACAAATTTGGTTCAATAACAACCTGTAAGTAAGTTTGCTTGAAGTAAGTTTACTTTTTATTTTAAACAGCACACAAAGGATTCCACATACCTCATCATGGCCATGTCTGCCACATTTGTGAGGCAAAAATTGCTAGGCAGTCACTGTAGGGCCAGGACTCAGTTCATTTTTTTAACTTCAATTCCTTCTTCCATATAAACATTTTGCTCCACTGACTTAAAGCTATACTTGTTCCAGATTCCAGGCATTCAGAGGAAAGTCTCCCTGGCATGGAGGGTCATAAAACATCCAGACTCAAGACAGAACAATCACTAACTGTTGACTAAGTTATTCGATAGGAAAACACTAGATGGACCATTAACTCTTAGCCCATACTTCTAGTCCTTATCCAGTCCTTATATGATGGCCTGGGATCATGAGGAAGAGTCACAGGATGGTGACTCAATGTCTAAGAAAACTCAAGGACAGAGGGATTTTTTAAAAAGTCATAAAAATGACAATCTGGACATAGGGACTTTCAAACTAATTGGTCAGAAATTATATACATCAGGGATGGGAGCCAACCAAAATCGAACAGATCAATACTGGTAAAGATATGAACTGCTATAACTGCCTCCCTTTGGAGGCACTTCACCCTCTCTCAGTGTCTATGCTGGGAGCTTTATATTTCTCTCTCCTTTAAAATAAAACTCTGCCTATGTGACTATTTGTGTGTTTGTAAAGTTCATTCTTTGGCTCCGTGAACAAGAACTCAGATTACTGTTTTATCTTGAGAAGTAGAAAAGGAGAAAAACAAAAGAAGAGACAAACACAACTGCAAGGATACAAGACTGAAACAAATTACTTACAAAAAAAATGCAGCAATAACAAAAATGTCTGTTAACATGTTCCCTGGATTTATAAATACAGAATCCCACCATATCATGAGATAATTAGTCCACTGTTGGGATGAAGAGGAACTTGGTACATTTTTAGTAAAACAAACACAGCTTTTTGTCACTCTACAAAAGATGATACTCCCAAAAGTATACTTTCCTAAGCTGAAAAGTACCTAGAAGGGAAGCCTTCTGGTATATCATATTTTTCCAAAGCAGAGGAACTTAAACCTCCTACCTATACTACACAGGCTTCCCTGGTTGCTCAGATGGTAAAGAATCTGCCTGCAATTCAGGAGACCCAGTTCAATTTCTGGGTTGAAAAGATCCCCCAGAGGAGTTGTTGCCTGGAGAATTCCATGGACAAAGGAGCCTGGTAGGAAATAGTTCACAAGATCACAAAAAGCTGGACATGAATGAATGACTAACACACACACACACCCCTATACTACACATGCCCGCTTAGTTTCCAATCTTTAATAAAAGTTAAAATCAAAGGCCACAAGAAAGCAGTTTCCCTTCCTTGCCTCCTACCTGGGAGCTGCAGAATACAAGGAAGTGACAGGATATACTTAAAATGATGAAAGGGGAAAACCTAAAAGCAAGATTACTCTACCCAGCAAAGATCTCATTTAGATTCAACAGAGAAATTAAGAATTCTACAGAAAAGCAAAAGAGAAGAGAATTCAGTACCACCAAACCAGCTTTACAACAAATGCTAAAGGAACTTCTCTAGGCAGAAAACAACAGAAGAAAAAGATCCACCAAAACAACTAAGAAAATGGTAACGGGAACGTATACATTGATAATTATTTTGAATGTAAATAGATTAAATGCTCCAACCAAAAGACACAGACTAACTAAATGGATATACAAACAAAACCCTAAATAGGCTGTCTACAAGTGACCTACTTCAGACCTAAGGGCACATATTGACTGAAAGAAGGGGATGGAAACAGATATTTCATGCAAATGGAAATTAAAAGAAAGCTGGAGTAGCAATACTCATATCATATAAAATAGACTTTAAAATAAAGACTGTTACAGGAGACAAAGAACCATATTATATAATGATCAAGGGATGGATCCAAGAAGATATAACAATTATAAATGTTTCTGCACCCAACATAGGAGCACCTCACTACATAAGGCAGATGCTAACAACCACAAAACGGGAAATCAACAGAAAAATAATAATAGTGGGGGAATTTGTGTTGTTATTCTGTCACTAAGTGACTAAGTACTCTTTGAGACCCCATGGACTGCAGCACACTAGGCTTCCTTGTCCTTCACTATCTCAGTTTGCTCAAACTCATGTCCACTGAGTGAGTGATGCCATCCAATCATCTTATCCTCTGTCACCCTCTTCTCCTGCCCAGCATCATGGTCTTTTCCAATCAGTTGGCTCTTCATATCAGGTGGCCAAAGTATTGGAGCTTCAGCATCAGTCCTTCCAATGAATTTTCTGGGCTGATTTCCTTTAAGATTGACTGATTTGATTTCCATGCTGTCCAAGGAACTCTCAAGAGTCTTCTCCAGCAATACAGCACAACTCTCATATCCATACATGACTATTGGAAAAATCGTAGCTTTGACTATATGGACCTTTGTTGGCAAAGTGATGTCTCTGCTTTTCAATGTGCTGTCTAGGTTTGTCAAAGCTTTTCTTTCAAGAAGCAAGCATCTTTTAATTTCATGGCTGCAGTAACTGTCCACAGTGACTTTGGAGTCTAAGAAAATAAAATCTACCACTATTTTCATTTTTTCCCCATCTATTTATCATGAAGTGATGGGAGGATGCCATGATCTTTGTTTTTTGAATGCTGAGTTTTCAGCCAGCTTTTTCACTTTCCTCTTTCACATTCATCAAGAGGCTCTTTTAGTTCCTCTTCACTTTCTGTCATTGTGGGGGCTATCATCTGCATATCTGAGGTTGTTGATATTTCTCCCAGCTATCTTGATTCCAGCTTGTGAGTCATCCAGCTTGGCATTTTTCATAATGTACTCTGCATATAAGTTAAATAAGCAGAGTGACAATATATAGTCTTGACATGCTCCTTTCCCAAATTGAATTTTTGTTAAAATGAGGGACTTTAACAGCCTACTTACACCAATGGACAGGTCATCCGGATAGAAAATGACTAAGGAAACACAATCTTTAAATGAAAAAAAATGACACAATAGACCAAACAGATTTCACTAATATTTTTAAAACATTCCACACAAAAGTGGCAGAATACACTTTCTTTTCAAGTGTACGCAGAACATTCTCTAGGATAGGTTACATCTTGGGTCACAAATCAAGCCTCCGTACATTTAAGAAAACTGAAACCGTATCATACATGTTTTCTGACCACACCGCCATGAGATTAGATATCAATTACAAGGAAAAAAAAACTATTAAAAACACAAACATGTGGAGGCTACCCTACTAAATAACCAAGAGATCATGAGAAATCAAAGAGAAATTTTAAAAATACATAGAAACAAAAACACAGTGACCCAAAACTTATGGGACACAGCAAAAGCAGTTCTAAGAAGAAAGTATGGCAATTCAACCTCCCCTCAAGAAACAAGAAAAATCTCAAATATACAATCTAACCTTATACCTAGAGCAATTATAGAAAGAAAAATTTTTAAACCCCAAATCATAAAGATCATAATAGAAATAAATGAAATAGAAAACAATAGGGAAGGACTTCCCTGGTGGGGTGGGGGAGTGATGAATTGTGAGACTGAAACTGACATACATGCACTGCCATGTATGAAACAGATAGCTAGGGCAAGCCTGCTATATTCAGCACAGGGAGGTCAGTTGAAACTCTGTGGTGACCTAGATGGGTGGGTCGGAGGGTGGAGTGGGAGGGAGGCCCACAGGGAGGGGCCTGTGTGTATGCATATAGCTGATTTATCAAGCTGTACAGCAGAAATTAACACAACATTATAAAGCAATTATACTCCAATAAAACAACAACCAAAAAAAAGTCATGAATCCACTTGTTACATTCCTTGAAAAATGGAATCTCAAGATTACCAAGTCTCCTGAAACTCAAAGGAAGGAGAGGCAATGGCCATGATAACACACCGTGGAATCAATACAGAGGACACAGGACTTCCCATTTGACAATGATTAAAGAAAGAAAAGAAGCTCTGCTCCCTTGCTGCAGTCAGAAGCAATTTTCTAAAGTACAAGCCTTAACAGTCATAAAACGAGGGGCAAAAATAAACTCATACCTGATGATGTATCTTATGGCATATAAGAGTGATCTGCAAGTAGTAGACAAAACAGCCAAATGGGGGCCAAAGGAACTTATTTCTCATTGCTTCTGAGTGAGGGTATACGAAGCAGAGTATCATCTGGTGTTTCTGGTGTGAAAAATTTCCTAGTTGATCAGATACTATGAACATCTTTAAGTGACATAACTGGGAACTTGTCTACAATACTGCATATGTGAAGCAAGCAATACGAGAGCAAATCAAAAGTTAAATAGAAAACACCACAAACAAATCTGCTCCAGAGCACACATCAGCAAATTCCACATTTCAGACACAACTCTGCCTTACATAAGGCATAAACACAAACTTGAAAAGATATGTGCTCCTCCATGTGCATTATTTACAACAGCCAAGACATGAAAGCAACCTAAGAGTCCATTAATGCATAAACAAAATGTAAGACACACATACACATACACAAAATTATTCAGCCATAAAAAAGGAGGAAACTTTGCCATTTACAGCAACATGGATGGACACAGAGTATATTAAGTAAAATAAATCAGATGAGAAAGACAAATATTATATGATCTCACTTATATGTGCAATCTAAAGAAAAAAAATGAGCAAATCTAACAAAACAGAATCAGATTCAGATAAACAGGATTGGTGATCCCAACAGGGGAGAAGGATAGGGAGACGAGCAAAATAGGTTAGGGAGATAAAGAGGTACAAACGTCCAAACTTACAAAACAAATTAGCAAAAGGAATGTAACGTACAGCACAGAGATTACAGTCAATAATACTATAATAACTTCGTGCAGCAAAAGATGGTAACTAGTCTTATTGTGGTAATTATCTTACAGGATATAAAAATATCAAATTATTATCTTGTATCAGTTCAGTTCAGTCGCTTAGTCATGTCCGACTCTTTGCGATCCCATGAATCACAGCACACCAGGGGAGCCATCACCATCTCTTGGAGTCCACCCAAACCCATGTCCATTGTGTTGGTGATGCCATTCAACCATCTCATCCTCTGTCATTCCCTTCTCCTCCTGTCTTCAATCTTTCCCAGCAGAAGTGTCTTTCCCAAAGAATCATCTCTCCGCATCAGGTCACCAAAGTATTGGAATTTCAGCTTCACCATCAGTCCCTCCAGTGAACATCCAGGACTGATCTTTAGGATGGAGTGGTTGGATCTCCCGGCACTCCAAGGTACTCTCAAGAGTCTTCTCTAACACCATAGTTCAACAGCATTCAAAGTTCAGCTTTCTTTATATATAGTTCAACTCTCACATCCATACATCAGTTCAGTTCAGTTCAGTTGCTCAGTCGTGTCT
>SJYC01086846.1:0-10170 GCA_006408675.1 Madoqua kirkii | reverse complement strand
AGAACTGTACAAAAAAAGATCTTCAAGAACCAGATACTCATGATGATGTGATCACTCATCTAGAGCCAGACATCTTGGAATGTGAAGTGAAGTGGGCCTTAGAAAGCATCACGACGAACAAAGCTAGTGGAGGTGATGTAATTCCAGTTGAGCTGTTTCAAATCCTAAAAGATGATGCTGTGAAAGTGCTGCACTCAATATGCCAGCAAATTTGGAAAACTCAGCAGTGGCCACAGGACTGGAAAAGGTCAGTGTTCATTCCAATTCCAAAGAAAGGCAGTGCCAAAGAATGCTCCAACTACTGCACAATTGCACTCATCTCACATGCTAGTAAAGTAATGCTCAAAATTCTCCAAGTCAGGCTTCAGCAATACGTGAACCAAGAACTCCCTGATGTTCAAACTGGTTTTAGAAAAGGCAGAGGAACCAGAGATCAAATTGCCAACATCTTCTGGATCATGGAAAAAGCAAGGGAGTTCCAGAAAAACATCTATTTCTGCTTTACTGACTATGCCAAAGCCTTTGACTGTGTGGATCACAAGAAACTGGAAAATTCTTCAAGAGATGGGAATACCAGACCACCTAACCTGCCTCTTGAGAAATCTGCATGCAGGTCAGGAAGCAACAGTTAGAACTGGACATGGAACAACAGATTGGTTCCAAATAGGAAAAGGAGTCTGTCAAGGCTGTATATTGTCACCCTGCTTATTTAATTTATATGCCGAGTACACCATGAGAAAGGCTGGGCTAGAAGAAACACAAGCTGAAATCAAAATTGCCTGGAGAAATATCAATAACCTCATATATGCAGGTGACACCACCCTTATGGCAGAAAGTGAAGAGGAACTAAAGGGCCTCTTGATAAAGGTGAAAGAGGAGAGTGAAAAAGTTGGCTTAAAGTTCAACACTGAGAAAACGAACATCATGGCATCCGGTCCAATCACTTCATGAGAAATAGATGGGGAAACAGTGGAAACATTTTCAGACTTTATTTTTTGGGGCTCCAAAATCACTGCAGATGGTGACTGCAGCCATGAAATTAAAAGACACTTACTCCTTGGAGGAAAAGTTATGACCAACCTAGATAGCATATTCAAAAGCAGAGACATTACTTTGCCAACTAAGATCCGTCTAGTCAAGGCTATGGTTTTTCCTATGGTCATGTATGGATGTGAGATTTGGACTGTGAAGAAGGCTGAGCACCGAAGAATTGATGCTTTTGAACTGTGGTGTTGGAGAAGACTGTTGAGAGTCCCTTGGACTGCAAGGAGATCCAGCCAGTCCATTCTGAAGATCAGCCCTGGGATTTCTTTGGAAGGAATGATGCTAAAGCTGAAACTTCAGTACTCTGGCCACCTCATGCAAAGAGTTGACTCTCTGGAAAAGACTCTGATTTCGGAGGGATTGGGGGCAGGAGGAGAAGGGGATGACCAAGGATGAGATGGCTGGATGGCATCACAGACTCGATGGACATGAGTCTGATTGAACTCCGAGGATGGTGATGAACAGGGAGGCCTGGCGTGCTGCGATTCATGGTGTCGCAGAGTCGGACACGACTGTGCGACTGAACTGAACTGACTAAACTGAGGAACGTAGAGAATTTCTATAGGACTGAAAGACCTACTTTTTTCATTTATTTGCTTCCAACTCTCCAAAGAAGGCACACCTCCGCTGATTGGTTAGCCTGTAGCAAACCTGCTTCATTGAGCCCTTTCTTCTCTTTTTCAAATCTAGCTAGTTTGCAGAATCTTAACTTATACATCTTCATGTTCTCTGTTATACCCTTTGCCTTTATGGGAAAAATCCTCAGCTGCACCAGTGTAAAGGACAGTATGTCTAATTCATAGTTGAAGTAGTAATAAATCCAGTTGGTAACAGATCCAAAGCCATTATCTTCCATGTTTTCTCAGCAGCTGACATTCTGATATTCATTTATCTTTTATCTCATTTCTTTCTTTTTTTTCTACAGTGGTCACACAGTTAGGAGGAAAAAACAAAGATGTTTACTGTTCCCCTAAAGCTACAAGCCAGGATAAGAGGTAAAATGAAAATAAACAAGACAGAGAAGAGCTCTTTTCCCTTCCTGTCCTCATTATTTTTTAAAGCATTTAATAAGAATCCACATATGGAGAAGATAAGATGGTTTTGCCTTATCAAACAAATACACTAGCTCTATAGACACAGTATCAATATGATCACACAAGCTCAGCAAGTTAGAAAGCCAAAGCAAAATTTAGCGACGGGAACTAAGCAAATGGAGTAACAAACTGCTTCCAAATAGGAAAAAGAGTACGTCAAGACTGTCTATTATCACTCTGCCTATTTAACTTATATTCAGAGTACATCATGAGAAACTCTGGGCTGGGTGAAGCACAAGCTCGAATCAAGACTGCTGGGAGAAATATCAATAACCTCCCATGTGCAGATGACACCACCCTTATGGCAGAAAGTAAAGAACTAAAGAGCCTCTTGATGAAACTGAAAGAAGAAAATGAAAAGTTGGCTTAAAACTCAGCATTCAGAAATCTAAGATCATGGTACCTGGTTTCATTAATTCATGGAAAATAGATGGAGAAACTCTGGAAACAGTGACAGACTTTATTTTCTTGGGCTCCAAAATCACTGCAGATGGTAACTGCAGCCATGAAATTATAAGACCCTTGCTCCTTAAAAGAAAAGTTATGACCAAACTAGACAGCATAATAAAAAGCAGACATTACTTTCCCAACAAAGGTCTGCCTAGTCAAAGCTATGGTTTTTCCAGTAGTCATGGATGGGTGTGAGAGTTTGGCTATAAAGAAAGCTGAGCGCAGAAGAATTGATGTTTTTGAATTGTAGTGTTGGAGAAGACTCTTGAGAGTCCCTTGGACGGCAAAGAGATCAAACCAGTCAATCCTAAAGAAAATCAGTTATGAATATTCACTGGAAGGACTGATCCTGAAGCTGAAACTCCAATACTTTGGCCACATGATACAAGAAACTGACTCATCTGAAAAGACTCTGATGCTGGGAAAGATTGAGGGCGGGAGGAGATGGGGATGACAGAGGATGAGGTGGTTGGATGGCCCCACTGACTAAATGGACGTGAGCTTGAGTAAATTCCGGGAGTTGGCGATGGACAGGGAAGCCTGGCCTTCTGCAGTCCATAGGGTTGCAAAGAGTTGGACACAACTGAGTGACTGATCTGAACTGAACTAAGCATATGCAAAAATACTAGAAAACAGTATTTACATCTAGGAACATGATAAGATTTTAAAACAACCTCAAATTTTAAGGACTCTTCTAGATTTGAAATTTGGTTTCTACCCAAAACTATCTTCAGTTTGCAGGAAATAAAATGAAAATTGCTCAGTCATGTCCAACTCTTTACAACCCCATAGTCTCTGGAATTCTCCAGGCCAGAATACTGGAGTGGGTAGCTTTCCCTTTTCTCTAGGGGATCTTTCCAACCCAGGGATCAAACCCAGGTCTCCCGCATTGCAGACAGATTCTTTACCAGCTGAGCCACAAGGGAAACTCAAGAATACTAGAATGGGCAGTCTATCCCTTCTCTAGCAGATTTTCCTGACCCAGGAATTGAATCGGGTCTCCTGCATTGCAGGCGGATTCTTTACCAACCGAGCTATGAGAGAAAGCCTCAGAGCTTCAGTTTGCATGGACTGCTTTAAAGCATGCTTTTGATAGCTTCTATAGCATAGTTTAAGGGCTTCCCTTGTGGCTCAGCTGGTAAAGAATCCACCTGCAATGTGGGAGTCCTGGGTTCAATTCCTAGGTTGAGAAGATCCTCTGGAGAAGGAAAAAGCTACCTACTCCAGTATTCTGGCCTAGGGAATTCCATGGACTGTATATGTACAGTCCATGGGGTAGCAAAGAGTAGAACATGATTGAGCAACCTTCAAATAGCAGATCAAATAAAGTACAACTGCTGGCGTGCTGCGATTCATGGGGTCGCAAACAGTCAGATATGACTGAGAGACTGAACTGAACTGAATTGAACTGATACTATAAAAATATATCAGTGAATAAACATGAACCTCTTCTTTATTTGTAAAGAAAACAACATTACCCATTACTGTTCAAAGTTTTTGAAGGGACTGAATCATAAAATATATGTGAACAAGTTTATTAAAATTCCAGACACATTTTAGTTTTATCTATAGACTGCAGCTACTACCTTTAGCCACTAGAGGGCAATGTTGCTAGAGTAAATTACTGTAAAATGGACATTTTGGGTTTACTTAAATTACAAAAGTATCATGTATTTTACAGGGCTTTCCTGCCATCTAGTGAGCTGATACATAAAACTCTGGACACCTAAAAGAAGAGACTGTGATAACCTCACATTCTACAAGAAATTAAATGCTAATGGTGTCTTTACACTTCATTTTTAACTCTTAATTCATCTGAAATGAGAAATGTGAGAAATCCTATGAAAAGAGCATCGCATAAAGTAAGACATTTGCTGATAGCTAATAAAAGTGTTTGAAAATTTACCTCTGATCCCAAACTGAGAGAAACGATCTCATCCTCAAAAGCAGAATGCGTGTCAATATGAGCAGGAATTCCTGAGATTGAAGATAGGGTAACAGGTCACTTCATTTTCTTTTTAGTACAGTTAAGACATCTCTAAATATAGCCTCAAGGATTATAGTGAAAACATCATTTGATAAACAGGAATCTACTGTAATTTTAGGTAAAAGGAAACATTTAAGATGAATGTAAATAAAATTAAATTTGTTGTGGCTGCTGTTGAGTACCTAAGCCGTGTCCAATTCCTTGTGATCCCATGGACTGCAGCACGCCAGGCTTCTGTGTCCTTCAATATGCCCAGAGTTTGCTAAAACTCACATCCATTGAGTCAGTCATGCTACTTAACCATCTCATTCTTTGCTGCTCCCTTCTTCTTTACCTTCAACACATTCCCAGCATCAGGGTGTTTACCCAAGAGTCAGCTATTCCCATCTGATGGCCAAAGTACTGGAGCTGCACGCTCGGCGTCAGTCCTTCCAAAGAATATTCAGTATGGATTTCATTTAGGATTACTGCTTTGATCTCCATGGAGTCCACAGGACTCTCAAGAGCCTTCTGCAGCAAAGCAATTCGAAAGATTCAGATCTTTGGTGTGTAGCCTGCTTTATGATCAAACTCTCACATTCATACATGACTAATGGAAAACCAACGCTTTGACCATACAGACCTTTGTTGGCAAAGTGATGTCTCTGCTTTTAGTACAGTGTTTAGGTTTGTCATAGCTTAAGGAGCAAGTATCTTTTAATTTCATGGCTGCAGTCACCGTCCATGGTGATTCTGGAGCCCAAGAAAATAGTCTGTCACTGTTTCTACTTTTCTCCTTTTATTTTCCCTGAAGTGATGGGAACAGATGCCATGATCTTAGCTTTTTGAATGTTGAGTTTTAAGCCAGCTTTTTCAGTCTCCTATTTCACCCCCATCAGGAAGCTCTTTAGTTCCTCTTCAATTTCTGCCATTATCATGGTATCATCTACATATCTGAGGGTGTTGATATTTCTCCCGGTAATCTAACTTCCAGCTTGTACTTCATCCAGCCTGGTATTTTGCATAATGTACTCTGCATATAAGTTAAATAAGCAGGGTGACAATATACAGCCTTTCCTAATTTTGATATATTTATTTCCCAAGTTTGAACCACTCCATTGTTCCATGTCTGGTTCTAACTCTTGCTTCTTGACTTGCATATCAGTTTCTCAGGAGACCAAAAAGGTGGTCAGAGATAAATTATCTCTTTAATAATTTTCCAGTTTTTTGTGATCCCAAAGGCAAAGGCTTTAGTGTAGTCAATGCAGAAGTAGATGATATTCTGCAACCCTTTTCTTTATGATTCAATGGATGTTGGCAATTTGATCTCTGGTTCCTCTGTTTTTTTCTAAACACAGCTTATACATCTGGTATTTCTTGGTTTACACACTGCTAAAGCCTAGCCCGAAGGATTTTGAGCACAAGCTGCTAGTATGTGAAATGTGTGCAACTGTACAGAAGTTGGCTTTAGCATTGTCCTTCTTTGGGAATGGAATGAAAATTGATCTTTTCCAATACCGTGGCCAGTGCTGAGTTTTCCAAATTTCCTGACATACTATGTGCAGAACTTTAACAGCAACATCATTTAGGATCTGAAACAGCTTAGCTGGAATTCCATCACCTTTACTAGATTTGATCATAGTAATGCTTCCCAAGGCCACTTGACTTCACATTCCAGGATGTCTGGCTCTAGGTGAGTGTGTATACCATCATGGTTATCAGGGTCATTATGACTTTTTTTTCCTATGTATTCTTGCTACCTGTTCTTAATCTCTTTTGCTTCTGTTAGGTCCTCACAGTTTTTGTCCTTTACCGTGCCCATCCTTGAGGGAAATGTTCCCTTGATATCCCCAATCTTCCTGAAGAGATCTCTAGTCTTTCCTATTGATTGTTTACCTCTGTTTCTTTGCATTGTCCACTTAAGAAGGCTTTCTTATCTCTCCTTGACATTCTCTAGAACTCTGCATTCAGATGGCTGTATCTTTCCCAATCTCCCTTGCCTTTCACTTCTCTTCTTGTCTCAACTATGTGTAAAGCCTCCTCAGACAATCACTTTGCCTTCTTGCACTTCTTTACTTTGGGATGGCTTGTCACCACCTCCTGTACAATGTTATGAAACTCCATCCATAGTTATTCAGGCACTCTATCAGGTCTAATTCCTTGAATTTATTCATCATCTCCACTGTATTATCATAGGAGATTTGATTTAGGTTATACCTGAATGGCCCAGTGGTTTTCCCTACATTTGTCTATTTAAATCTGAATTTTGCAATAAGAAGCTCATGATCTGAGCCACAGTCAGCTCCCAGTCTTGTTTCTAATGACTGTATAGAGCTTCTCTATTTTCAGCTGCAAACATTATAATCAATCTGATTTCTGTATTGAGCATCTAGTGATGTCCACATGTATACTCATCTTTTGTGTTGCTGGAAGAGGGTGTTTGCTATGACCAGTGCATTCTCTTGGCAAAACTCTGTTAGCCTTTGCCCTGCTTCATATTGTACTTCTAGGCCAAACTTGCCTGTGTAAACCAGGTATCATGTAACTTCCTACTCTTGCATTCCAATCCTCTATAATGAAAAAGACACCTTTCTTTCTGATGTTAGTTCTAGAAGGTCTTGTAGGTCTTCATAGAACCAATCAACTTCAGATTCTTCGGTAATAGTGGTTGGGGCGTAGACTTGGATTGCTGTGATACTGAATGGTTTGCCTTGGAAATGAACCAAGATCAGTTTTGCAACCAAGTACTGCATTTAAGACCCTTTTATTGATGATGATGGCTACTCCACTTCTTCTAAGGGATTCTTGTCCACAGTAGTAGATATCATGGTCATCTGAATTAAATTCACCCACTCTCATCCATTTAAGTTCACTAATTCCTAAGATGTCAGTGTTCACTCTTGCCATCTCTTGCATGACCACATCCAGTTTACCTTGATTCATGTACCTAACATTCCAGGTTCCTATGCAATTTTGTTCTTTACAGCATTGTACTTTACTTTCACCACCAGACATACCTACAACTGTCATTTCTGCTTTGGCCCAGCTTCTTCATTCTTTCTGGAGCTATTAGCAATTACCTCCACTCTTCCCCAGTAGTATAATGGACACTTTCTAACCTGTGGGGCTCATCTTCCAGATCACAGCCTTCATGGATCACAGCCTTGTTGTGGCGAAGATGACTGTGTAACTCAATGAAGCTATGAGCCATGCTGTGCAGGATCAATCAAGATGGACAGGTCATAGTGGAGAGTTCTGACAAAATGTGGTCCACTGGAGGAGGGAATGGCAAACGACTCCAGCATTTTTGCCATGAGAATCTCATGAACAGTATGAAAATTAAACTAGGTCTAAACTAAAAATGTAACTTTACATTAAAGTACCATTGTGACTTGATTGTAAAATCAAGACTTGAGAGTCACTGCCTAACCAGGGCATTTCCCAAATCTCATTCCAAAATAGCTAACAAAGTCATTCTGACCTATGAATACTGGATTCCCAAGTACTTGCAGAACAAAAACAACAGCCAGGCATGGAGACTAATCTTAAGAATATTTAAGATATGGCTTCTTTCACCAGTCTCTCAATCGACACTGTTGTGGTTTTTCAGTCACTAAGTCATGTCAATCTCTTTATGATCCCATGGACTGCAGCATGACAGGTTTCCTTGTCCATCACCATCTCCCAGAGTTAGGTTTCCCTGTCCATCACCATCTCCCAGAGTTTGCTCAAACTCAGGTCCACTGAGTAGGTGATGCCACCCAACCATCTCATCCTCTGTTGTCCTGTTCTCCAGCCTTCAGTCTTTCCAAATATCAATGTCTTTTTCAACAAGTCAGTTCCTCCCATCAGGGGGCCAAAGTATTGGAGCTTCAGCTTCAGCACCAGTCCTCCCAATGAATACTCAGGGTTGATTTCCTTTAGGATTGACTGGTTTGATATCCCTGCTGTCCAAGGGACTCTCAAGAGTCTTCTCCAGCACCAAAGTTCGAAGGCATCAATTCTTTGGCACTCAGCCTTCTTTAAGGTCCAGCTCTCACATCTATACATGCCTACTGGAAAAAACCATAGCTTTGACTATATGAACCTTTGCTGGCAAAGTGATAGCTATGTTTTTCATATGCTGTCTAGTTTTGTCATAGCTTTTCTTCCAAGAAGGAAGTATCTTTTAATTTCATGGCTGCAGTCACTGTCCACACTGATTTTGGAATCCAAGAAAATAAAAGTCTACCACTGGTTCCATTTTTTCCCCATTTATTTACTGTGAAGTGATGGGACCAAACGCCATGATCCTCTTTTTTACAAATATTGAGCTTAAGCCAGCTTTTTCACTCTCCTCTTTCACCTCCATTAAGGGGCTGTTTAGTTCCTCTTTGCTTTCTGCCATTAGGGTGGTACCATTTACATATCTGAGATTATTGATATTTCTCCCATCAACCTTGATTACAACTTGTGATTCATCCAGTCCAGCATTTCGCATGATGTACTCTGTATGTAAGTTAAATAAGCAAAGTGACAGTATATACCCTCAATCTACACTGACTGAGTATCTCTCTTGAAAGAAACTCTGCTACATTGTGAGAATATGTAAAGCTAGTAAGACACAAGCCCTATCCTTAAGGAGTTTATAGACCAATCAAAAGACTAAGCTATCACAAAACATGATAAATGCAGAGGGAAAAAATGCCATAACTTGTCACTAATAAAGCCCTCAATATCATTTGATTAGTACAAATATCACATAAAGATGCTAATAAGTGCAAAAAAGTTAATAACCTAAAAATGTTCCATTAATACGTCATCCTAGAATTATCTTCCACATTCTCTACAGAAGAATAAGAAGATCAAGATGATCTAACTAATTAGCCTTTTTCTTGGTACCTATATATTATTTGATTTCTTCCATTTTACATGCTTTCTTTGTTTTTAAAGCAATCTTCTTCCTCTCCAAAAAAAACAATGTTGAGGGGGGAACAAAAGAAAATCACAAATAACAATATGTCAGTCTCTTTACACTTAAGATGCAAATTCCTCAAGAAACTAAGCGTAAAATTGCAAAGGGATTAAAATCAACACAGGTAACGGACATAAGGAAATTACTCTAAGAGTAAATTTAAGCAAAAAAATAATATCTTTGATCTTAGGGAGCTATGTAACCCACTAAGTTATGAAATTTATGACTGGAATTGTAAAAGAAGAAATACTCACCATGCCCAGGTTCATACTGGTTTATAGTCAGTTGATCAGGTTTATGTTTAATGAACCCTTCCTTCAACCATTTCTCTAAAATGCTCTCACAAATGTCGGGAAGACCTGAAATCAGTAATGATAAAAGTGAAACATATTAAATTATTTACCTTTCATGTTTAACCCAAGAATGAAAAAAACAGTCACTGTGATAAAAATCACACAGTTTTTAGTTTAGTAGTCAGATCCAAACATAACAGTAAACTCACAAGCAAAGGAAAATAAAAACAAAATCTTAATATCCTTTCAAAATTATTTTATTAACTTTATCAAATAAAATATACAAAAGTATTTTGCAGACAACAATTTTGGTATTTTTTAAAGTAGCAATAAAATTATAAAATTTACTATATTATATGGAAACTAGCC
>SJYC01086844.1:0-17286 GCA_006408675.1 Madoqua kirkii | reverse complement strand
GTTCTTTAACTTGTTCTCTGTTCCAAATTGTTTATACCTTTATCTCTCTGCTACACTATGACTTTGTCAATGTTACTAGCTACATTACTTATGTCTCTTTCAGTATGTAACCAGCCATGCAACAAATATAATGATGACTACATAACTTCAAGCAACTGGTCAAAAATGTAGTTCTATATGCCATCAGTAATTGTGATACTGTGATTCTAGGTGTGGGAGGAAGCAGGCAAGGTAAAATATCTCATGGATCCTAATAGGTTAAAAGATAGAGGATCCAAAGAATCTTTTGTTATCTGTCAATGAGTCTAATCTGGAAATTACCCGAAGTGACATATCAACAAGAAATAACTCTGGTCCAATCTGGGATGATCCGCCAAGTACCACGGGACAAAAAATGGTCATGAAATGTCTCTCAAACATTGGCCAAATTTCCAACCATGGGCAGGGACTGTAAAATGGAGTATTTCCTGCCATATCAATAATCAAGGATGTAACAACCATCAGTGATTTCAGGACTCCAAACATAAATTGCTGAGCCCAGAGGGCACCCAAAAGAGAGAACAATGCCTTCAATCCAGCAACTGTCAGCTGTCACCATTCCCTATGGAGAATGAAGAACTAAGGATATAATAAAATCAAGAAACAGGAGGTGGTCCCAAGATGGTGGAGGAACAGCATGGGGAGACCACTTTCTCCCCAATAAATTCATCAAAAGATCATTTGAATATGGAGAAACTTCCACAAAACAACTTCTCAACGCTGGCAAAGGACACCAGACACCCATAAAGGTAGCCCAGTGCCTTCAAACGGAGGTAGGACAAAAGATAAAAGATGAAAACAGACACAAAAGATTTAGAGATGGAGACCTGTCCCAGGGAGGGAGTCGTGAAGGAGGTAAAGCCTCCACACAATAGGCATGTCAGTGGGGAGCTGTGGAGTCTCAGCTGGCAGCATAACTGAAGAAAAAACTTTTAGAAAAAGAAAAAACCCCACAGAATACACACTTAACCACAACTACCAGCGGAAGTGGCTGAGATACTCGCACTGCCACCAGCGAGTTGGGGCTGGGCAGGGAGGCACAGGCTGGATCATCGGTCCTTAGGATAGATACCAGGCTTGGATGACCTGCGAACAATCTGAGTAGGCTAATATGACACAGCAACCCAAACTATGGGATCGCCAGAGAGATGGGAGGAAAAAATGGACGTTTCCTACAAAAGGCTCTAATGCCCCATGGTAACACCTGGTGCACTCACAGAACAAAAGACTGCATCTGCATCCTAGCAAATACCAAAGGAGAGGAAGCTAGCTGCTATTTAGGGCCTCCTTCCCCGGAGGCAGAACGGCAGGTATGCGACTGCCAGAGTCACAAGGCAAGGAGCGGCTGCAGTGTTGGCCCAAGAGACAGCATCTTCCACCAAGCTGTAAACAGGCTGCCAGCTAACCACGTCTTCCTGGGATCCTGGAAGGGTCACATCCACCAGGAGTGTCGCAGCCTGAGATCAGCTTCCCAGAGGAGACACACGGGCCACCTGGAACTAGGCCCTCATGGTACACACAGGAAACCAAGCAGCAGGGACCAGGGAGATGGTTAACATGCATGGCCCACCTGGGACAGTGGGCTCGCCAAGCACTGGTCACCTGAGCAGCTTGGACCTGGGATGAGCACTAAACAGACAGCCCATCTGGGCCTGTGACCTTGTGGGGCACCCAAGAACCTGAGAGGCTTAGACTTGGGAAGTGCACAAAACACAAGGTCCACTTGGGACAGGACTCTCACGGAGCACCCTGGAGCCTGAGCAGTGTGGACCTCGGAAGCACACACCACCTTGGGCTGTGGCAAACCCAGGGTGGTCCATCCAGTGTGAGCATTGCCCACACATGCCAGCGGCATTTGTTTGCAATGTTCCTCCCTCTCCACAGCACAACTGAACAAGTGAGCCAAAATAAGTGGCCATCTTCACCCCCTCATGTCAGGGCAGAAATTAAGACACTGAAGAGACTTGCAAACAGAGGAAGCCAAAATAAACAAAGAAGGGGCAGCAACCCTGGAAGTGACAGGTGCACAAATTAAAACCCTGAAGTGAATGCTGCTACTGTGTATTTTGGGGGCAGCTATAGACCTTGAGAACAAGTACAAGCCAGAACAGATTGTCCCTTGACAATCTGACACAGAACTGAACCCACATTGCCCACAACAGCTCCACAGAAATCCCTACATATATTTTTACTATTATCATTTTCAATTTTTGAAAATTTGAATTCTTTACTACTCCTTTAACTTTCATTTTTATAGCCTACTATCACCTTTCTAAAAAAAAAAAGAAAGAAAGAAAGAAACTAGCTTTTTTTTAAACAAATTCCATACGTATCTTTTTAATTTTTGTGATCAATTTTGTATTTTCTATACTGGATCTTTGGGAGTTTAACCTCTAGTCTAAGTTTTTAACCTTTGCTTTTTGATATTTATTATTAATTTTCTGTCTTTAAGAATCTAATCTTCAATATCCATTTTCACTTAGGCATTTGATTAATAGCTTGACAGCTCTCTCCCCTTTTGACTCTCGCTTTTCTCCTCCTGGTCGCCTCTATCGCCCTCCTCCTTCTTCTCTATATAACCCTGTGAATTGTTCTGGGTGTTCCTGGCTGTGGAGAGCACCTAGGGATTTGATTACTGGCTTGACAGCTCTTTCCCCTGTTGACTCTTCGCTTTTCTCCTCCTGGTCACCTCTATCACCC
Source organism: Madoqua kirkii (assembly GCA_006408675.1). Taxonomy (NCBI): domain Eukaryota; kingdom Metazoa; phylum Chordata; class Mammalia; order Artiodactyla; family Bovidae; genus Madoqua; species Madoqua kirkii. The sequence goes on along the minus strand of SJYC01086844.1, from coordinate 14,547 downwards.
TCCTCCTTCCTCTCTTCTCTGTATAACTATGAATTTCTCTGGGTATTCCTGGTTGTGGAGAGGACTTAGGGACTTTATTACTGGCTTGACTGCTCTCTCCACTTTTGTCTCTTCCCTTTTCTCCTCCTGGTCACCTCTATCTCCCTCCTCCCTCCTCTCTTCTCTCTACAACTCTGTGAAACTCTCTGTGGGTTTCTGGCTGTTCAGAGTTGTTTCACCATTAACCTGGGGGTTTTATCTTCTATGCTGTATGGATGGAGAAGTCGTGAAGCTACATACAATAAGATTGGGAACGAAACCCAGAGGCAGGAGGCTCGACTCCAGAACTTTAGAACATCAGAGAATTCCTACTCAGGGAACATTAATAGACAAGAGCCCACCCAAAAGACTCCATATCTACACTGAAACCAAGTTCCACCAAAAGCCAGCAAGTTTCAGTTCAAGACACCACATTAATTCTCCAGCAAAACAGGAACACAACCCTGAACATTAAAAGATGGGTGGCCTGAAGCCATACCAACCCCATAGACAACCCAAAACTACGACTGAACATCTCATTGCATTCTGGAGAGAAGAGATCCAGCTCCAACCACCAGAATACAGACACAGGTTCCCCCATCCAAGAAACCTTGACAAGCTACTGGTCCAACCTCACCCACAGTGAGCAGACTCCACAATTAAGAGGAATCACAACCTTCAAGACTGCAGAAAGGGCACCCCAAACACAGCAAGCTAAGCAAAATGCAAACACAGAAATCTCCAGCAGATGAAGAAACATGATAAAACACCAACAAACCAAACATAAAAGAGGTAAACAGGGAGGCTATCTGAAAAAAAATTCAGAATAATTAAAGATGATCCAAAATTTTGTAAACAAAATGGAGTTACAGATAAATAGACTAGAGACAAGGATCAAGAAGATGCAAGAAATGTTTAACAAGGACATAGAAGAAACAAAGAAGAGTCAATCAATAATGAACAATGCAATAACTAAGATTAAAAACACTCTGGAGGAAACCAAGAGTAGAATAACTGAGACAGAAGAGAGGAAAAGTGAGGTGGAAGATAGAATGGTGGAAATAAATTAAGAAGAGAGGGAAAAATAAAAAGAAATGAGGACAACCTCAGAGACCACTGGGACAATGTTAAATTGCTCAACAGTTGAATCATACATATTCCAGAAGACAAAAAGAAAGGGCATGAAAAAATACTTGAGGAGATAATAGTTGAAAACTTCCCTAAAATGGGGGAGGAAACAGCCAAGAAATCCAGAGAATCCCAAACAGGATGAACCCAAGGCAAAACACCCCAAGACACATATTAATCAAACTAACAAAAATTATACACAAAGAGCAAATATTAAAAGCAGCAAGGGAAAAGCAATAAGTCATACACAAGAGGATCCCCATAAGGAAAACAGCTGATCTTCCAAAAGAAAGTCTTCTGGTTAAAACGGAATGGTAGGGCATACTTAAAGTGATGAAAGAGAAAAACCTACAACCAAGATTACGCTACCCAGCAAGGATCTCATTCAGATATGAAGGAAAATTCAAAAGCTTTACAGACAAGCAAAAGCTGAGACAATTCAGCACCACCAAACCAGCTCTTCAACAAATGCTAAAGAATCTTCTCTAGACAGAAAACACAGAGAAGGTTTATAAAAACGAACCCCAAAGAACAAAGTAAATGGTAACAGGATCACACTTATCAGTAATTTACCTTATACATAAATGGGTTAAATGCTCCAACCAAGAGACAAAGACTGGCCAAATGGATGCAAAAACAAAACCTCTATATATGCTGTCTACAAGAGATCCACATCAAACCTAGGGACACATACAGATTGAAAGTGAGAGGCTGGAAGATGATATTTCATACAAATGGAGACCAAAAGCAAGCAGGAGTAGCAATACTCATATCAGATAAAATAGACTTTGAAATAAAAAAATAAGAGACAAAGAAGAACACTACATAATGATCAAGAGACCAATCCAAGAAAAAGATATAACAATTATAAATATATATGCACTGAACATAGGAGCACCTGAATAATGTAAGGCAAATGCTACCAAGTATGAAAGGGGAAATTAACAGTAACACAATAATAGTGGGGGAATTTAATACCCCACTTATACCTATGGATATATCAGCCAAACAGAAAATTAGCAAGGAAACACAAGCTTCAAACTATGCAAGGGACCAGTTAGACCTAACTGATATCCCAGGGCATTTCACCCCAAAACAATGGATTTTGCCTTTTTCTCAAGTGCACATGGAACAATCTCCAGGATAGATCATATCCTAGGCCTAAAATACAGCCTTGGTAAATTTTAAAAACTTGAAATCATTTCAAGCATCTTTTCTGATCACAATGCAGTAACATTAGATAACAACTTTAGGAAAGAAAAAACTATAAAAAACACAAACATAAAGAAGCTAAACAACATGCTTCTGAATAACCAACAGCTCATGGAAGAAGTCAAAAAGGAAATCAAAATATGCATAGAAACAAATGATAATAAAAACACAACGATCCAAAACCTATGGGATTCAATAAAAGCAATGCTAAGAGGGAGGTCCATAGCAATACAAGCCTACCTCAAGAAACAAGAGAAACATCAAATAAACAACCTAACTTTACACATAAGCAACTAGAAAAGAACAACAACCAAAAAATAGACAAAATAGACAAACCGTTAGCCAGACTCATCAATGAAAAAAGGAAGAAGAATCAAATCAACAAAATTAGAAATAAAAATGGAGATATCACAACAGACAATACAAAAATACAAGCGATCATAAGAGACTACTATGATCAACTATTTGTGAATAAAATGGACAACTTGGAAGAAATGAACAAATTCTTAGAAAAGTATAACCTTCCAAAACTGAACCAGAAAGAAAGAGAAAATGTGAACAGGCCAATTATGAGCACGGAAATAGAAATTGTAATCAAAAATCTTCCAACAAACAAAAGCCCAGAAGCAGATGGCTTCACAGGTGAATTCTATCAAAAATGTAAAGAGCTAACACCTATCCTACTCAAACTCTTCTAGAATATTGCAGAGGAAGGTAAACTCCCAAACTCATTCTATGAGGCCACCATCACCCTAATACCAAAACCAGACAAAGATGCCACAAAAAAAAAAGAAAAAGAGGAAAACTCCAAGCCAATATCACTGATGAACATAGATGCAAAATCCTCAACAAAACTCTACCAAACAGAATCCACCAACATACTAAAAAGATCATACATCATGACCAAGTGGGCTTTGTTCCAGGGATGCAAGGATTCGTCAATATTCACAAATCAATGTGATACACCACATTAACAAAATGAAAGATAAAAACCATATGATTATTTCAACAGATGCAGAGAAACCCATTTATGAATTAAAAAAAAAAAACTCTTCAGAAAGCAGGAATAGAAGGAACATATCTCAACATAATGAAGGCCACATACAACAAACTCACAGTGAACATTATCCTCAATGGTGAAAAACTAAAAGGATTTTCTCTAAAGTGAGGGAAAAAGGGTGCCAACTCTCACAGCTACTTTTCAACATAGTTTTGGAAGGCCTAGCCACAGCAATCAGAGAAGAAGAAATAAAAGGAATCCAAATTGGAAAAGAAGTAAAACTCTCACTGTTTGCGGATGACATGATCCTCTATATAGAAACAGAAAGATACCACCAGAAAATTACTAGAGCTAATCAATTAATATAGTAAAGTTGCAGGATATAAAATTAATACATGGATATCACTTGAATTCCTATACACTAACAATGAAAAAACAGAAAGAGAAATTAAGGAAACAATCCCATTTACCATTGCAATGAAAAGAATAAAATACTTAGGAATAAATTTACCTAAACAAACAAAAGACCTATATACAGAAAACTATAAAACAATGATGAAAGAAATCAAAGATGACACAAATATATGGAGAAATATACCATGTTCATGCATTGGAAGAATCAACGTAGTGAAAATGAGTATACTACCCAAGCAATCTACAGATTCAATGCAATTCTTATAAAGCTACCAATGGTATTTTCAACAGAACTACAACAAATTCACAGTTTGTATGGAAACACAGAAAACCTCAAATAGCCAAGGCAATCTTGAGAAAGAAGAATGGAACTGGAGGAATCAACCCGCCTGAATTCAGACTATATTACAAAGCTACAATCATCGACACAGTATGGTATTGGCACAAAGACAATGGAACAAAATAGAAAGCCCAGAGATACATCCATGCACCTCTGGACACCTTATATTTTTGACAAAGGAAGCAAAAACATACAACTGAGAAAAGACAGTCATCTCTCTAGCAAGTGGCACTGGGAAAACTGGTCAACTATGTGTAAAAGAATAAAACTAGAACACTTTTTAACACCATACACAAAATTAACTTCTAAATGGATTAAAGATCTAAATGTAACACCAGAAACTATAAAACTTTTAGAGGAAAATATAGACAGAACACTTAAACCACAAGAAGATCCTCTATGTCCCATCTCCCAGAGTAATGGAAATAAAAACAAAAATAAACAAATGCAACCTAATTAAAATTAAAAGCTTTTGCAAATGAAGGAAATTATAAGCAATGTGAAATGCAGTCTTCAGAATAAAAGAAAATAACAGCGAATGAAACAACTGACAAAGAATTAATCTCCAAAATATACAAGCAGCCCATGCAACTCAATACCAGAAAAACAAATAACCCAATCAAAAAATGGCCAAAGAACTAAACAGACATTTCTCCAAAGAAGACATACAGATGGCTAATAAACATGTGAAAAGATGCTCAACATCACTCATTATTAGAGAAGTGCAAATCAAAACCATGATGAGGTATCATCTCATGCCAGTCAGAACGGCCACAATCAAAATGTCTACAAACAATAAATGTTGAAGAGGGTGTGGAGTAAAGGGAACCTTCTTACACTATTAGTGGGAATGCATACTGGAACAGCCACTATGGAGAACCATATGGAGATTCCTTATAAAACTGCAAATAGAACTGTCATATGACCCAGCAATCCCACTGCTGGGCATACACACCGAGGAAACCAGAACTGAAAGAGACACATGTACCCCAATGTTCACTGCAGCACTGTTTACAATAGGTAGGACATGAAAGCAACCAAGGTGTCCATTGGCAGATGCATGGTTAAGGAAGTTGTGGTACATATACACAATGCAATATTATGCAACTATAAAAGGGAAGACATTTGAGTCAGTTCTAATGAGGTAGATAAACTGGAATCTATCATACAGAGTGAAGTGAGAAAGAGAAACATCAGTTCAGTATAATAATACATATATATGGAATTTACAAAGATGGTAATGATGATCCTATATGCAAGGTAGCAAAACAGACACAGATGTAAAGAACAGACTTTTGGACTCTGTGGGAGAAGGCGAAAGTGGGATAATTTGAGAGAATAGCACTGTAACATGCATATTACCATATGTAAAATGGATGACCGTGCAAGTTCAATGCATGGAGCAGGGCACCCAAAGTCACTGCTCAGGGACAACCCAGATGGATGGGGTGGGGAGGGAGGTGGGTGCAGGGTTCAGGATAGGTGGACACATTATACCTGTAGCTGACTCATGTCGATGTATGGCAAAAACCATCACAATACTGTAAAGTAATTACAGTATTACTGTAAATTATCCAAATAACTCTTCAATTAAAATAGTTAATATTTTTTAAGTCAAAAAACAGGATTCTGGCCCCACATAGGTGAGGTACACATGGAAGAAATTATTTCAAAATACCCAGACGCTTGCATCTTTCTAAACTTAGAAAAGTGTTAAATTCCTTAACTTGAAAGATATATGATTTTCCCTAATTAACAGTAATCTTTGACATTCAGACTACTTGCCCCACTGTATTGCAAACTCCTACATAACTTGACTGCTTCCACCACTGTCTCAAAGCAGTTTCTCAGGACTACTTGAGATGCTGTCTCCTAGGCTTGACGCCCTAAACATTCCCACAAAACAAAACATAACTGTTAATTTCTAGGTTATAACTGTTTTTTTTTCAGTCAACATTCTAAGCCTCATTTTTAGAAATAATAATGTTGAAAGGCATATAACATATCAGTATGTGTGCTGCCAAGGGAGCCCAGCACACAACATATTAAAAATATAAAAGTTAAGGCTAAGATAAAAGTCATGGTAAATTTATCCATTGCAATTACCAATAGCAAATACAACAGTATTTACTTAAGTATTTTGTTTGAACATGATCAGGCCACTTTTTAAATCTAAGAAAAGTTACTCATCTACAGTATGCCCCTCCATAAACAAACCAGATTCTAAATATTTAACATAAAGTTTAAATATTCATTTTTGCTTCTACAGTCAAGTAATAGAAAAATGTGAAATAACAGTATGTTGGTTTCTCAAAAATCTAGAGTAGCTATATGACCCAGCAATTCCACTCCTGAGCATACATCTGGACAAAACCATAATTCAAAAAGATACACAAACACCAATGTTCCCAGTAGCATTATTTACAACAGCCAAGACATGGAAAACATAAATGCCCATCGACAGATGAATGGATAAAGAAGATGTATGTGTACACACACACACACACACACACAACACAGAAGACTACTCAGCCATAAAAAATGAAAGAATGCCATCTGTAGCAACATGGATCGAAACATGTTATCATTCTAAGGTAAGCGAGAAAGAGAGAGACAAATACCATATGATATCACTTATAAGTGGAATCTAAAATATGACACATATGATCTTATTTACAAAACAGAAACAGACTTACAGATATAGAGAGCAGATTTTTGATTGCTTGCCAAGGGCAAGGAAGTAGGAGAGGCATGGTTTGTGAGTTTGGGGTTACCAGATACAAGCTACTGCATATAAAATGGATAAACAACAAGGTCCTACTGTGTAGCACAGGAAACTATATTCAATATCCCATAGTAAACCATAGTGTAAAATATATCACATATATATATAACTGAATCACCTCACTATATACCAGAAACTAACACAACATTGTAAGTCAACTATACTTCAATTAAAAAAAAAAAGAAAACCTCTGGATCTAATACAGGATTTCAAATAAAAACCATTCCAAAATTATTTCATGCAATTTTTTACATTGTTCAACATGCTGGAGGAAAACCCAAAGATAATATTCTCTGATTAAGCTTTATTCTTAAACCACATAATTTTTAAAAACTGACCACAAAAACAAAACACGAAAACAATCTGCTTTGCAAAATCTGAAAGCTTAAGTCAGATTTAAAATTAAGTACATATAGACACTGAGAATCATAACTTATAAAACATATCTTTAATGGAGTTATTTAAAGTTTCCTTTGAGTCTTATTTTTAAAAACATAATTTTGACATATACTCACTTACTTACCCACAGCATATCTAGAAAAAACTGTTTAACCATCTAAATGGTAGCAAATGAATATAGTAGCAGGAGATGAGATGTTTAAACATCAAAGTTCATCTCAATATATTTCATTTCCATAGGTCAGTGGTGAAAAGATGGAATAACACTTATAGCAATTTTGTAAATCAGTCTGTCAAACTTTTATTTAAATTAGTTAACTGAATTTATTTAAATAAAATCAAATTTTAAAATCCACAGAATCATGCTGGACAACAGATATAAAATATGAACATATTTCTACCAACATAGAAAGTTCAACTGACTATCACCACTATAAAGCTTCACGCATCTTTGGTGGCTAAAGCTGTTCCTCCATAATTGTGAACCTTGGCACACAATCATTTGGATCACAATTAATTCCTAAGTGATTAATTGAAAGCTTCTAGGTAGACACTATAAAATAAATCTGAACCCTTAACAATAAATACTGAAAAACACAATTAGACAGCAGGGTTCCAAAATAAATAACATATATAATAAAGATATTGTTAGTTTAGTGGGACCAGCTCCTCAGAAATAATAAGCTGTATCTAAATTATCTCCCTTCAACTATTAGTCCCATACTTATACAATAGGCACTTAAAGAATGTTAAAAAAAAGTGGGGGGGGGATTGCTTAACCCCTAAATGGGATGTCCAAGAGTCAATAACTGAAACTTTGACTTAGATATGAAAGAAAACTCACACAAAAGCAAAAACCATTTTTAAAAAGATACCTGTATGACATACCTTTTTCCACAAAATTCAAGTACAGGATGATCTTTTGTCCTAAATCATTCACTATTTCTTTGCCATTGAGAGTATCATAGGCTTTCTTGGATTCTTCTACAGTTTTGTATCTTACACATGAGTAGGGTTTATTAGGTGGCATTAAGAGAGCATCCACCAATCCACATTTCTCTAAAACTGGGAGCAGTACAATAACTGAAACTTTGACTTAGATATGAAAGAAAACTCACACAAAAGCAAAAACCATTTTTAAAAAGATACCTGTATGACATACCTTTTTCCACAAAATTCAAGTACAGGATGATCTTTTGTCCTAAATCATCCACTATTTCTTTGCCATTGAGAGTATCATAGGCTTTCTTGGATTCTTCTACAGTTTTGTATCTTACACATGAGTAGGGTTTATTAGGTGGCATTAAGAGAGCATCCACCAATCCACATTTCTCTAAAACTGGGAGCAGTTGGTTCCTACTCACTTGATTACCCAAACCACCGTTGGCAACAATCAGACTCTAAAAAGACAAAAAAAAAAAAAGTAACATGAGCAACTGATATCAACCTGTTATTTTTAAATAACATTTTAAAATAAAATATTGTCAATGATACTGATTTTTAAATAGCCTTTTAGTGACCATAAATACAAATTAAAAGATAACTTTCACTGTTCATAAATTTAACATAATGAAACAGAAAGAAGAGATAGAGAGGAGAAGAAAACAAGGATTTACATAAATCTTGCTTTTTGGCTAGACACTGTGCTATATGATTTTATACTCAATCTTCATTAAAACAATCTTCACAACAATCCTGTGTGCTTAGTTGCGCCCAACTGCTTGTGGCCCCATAGACTGTAGCCCACCAAGCTCTTCTGTCCATGGAATTTTCCAGGCAAGAATAAAGGAGCAGATTGTCATTTCCTACTCCAAGGGATCTTCCCAACCAAGGGACTGAACCTGCATCCCTGAAACTCCTTCACTGGCAGATAGATTCATCACTAGCACAACCCGAGAAGCCCTCACAATAATCCTACAAAGTGGGTAATATTAGTCCTACTTCATATGGAAAGAAACTAAAAATCAGAAAATGAGGTTAAGGTAGTAATTAGTTGGGGTTGAGTTTAAAATTTACTTCTGTCAGTTTCCAGAATCTATACTTTTTGATATAACCATTATACAATGTTTACTAAAAACTAAAGGTAAAGGTACTGGCTCAAAGCGGGGGGGTGGGGGGGAACAATTACAAGTTCTATTGAATATGAAATAGGAAAAGTTTCCTGTATCTGGATTATCCAGTCATTTTGCAATTAAATTTTTTTCTTTGAAAATATCATGCTTCCTTCCTTGTCATTTGCAATCCTGTTCAACTTTACTCAAGGAATTTGATGGTGAAGAGGTCTCCTATTTTTATCCTAATGCTTGAAGCCTTATAGTCTCTGTACTTAAAAACATTCTTCACCATGTTAAGATATTTAAATTCTGAAGCATAGCAAAAGTACACAACTAATGGCCTACCTGCATCAGGTTCATCATTTACACCAGATGTTGGCAAAGCTTTTCTGAAAAATGCCAGAGAGTAAATATTCTAGGTTTCACAGATCATATAAGGCTCTGTCACACAGTCCTATTAATTATTTTTTGTTGTTGTTCAGTCGTCCAGTTGTGTCCAACTCTTTGTGACCCCAGGGACTGCAGCATGCCAGGCCTCCCCGTCCTTCATCATATCCTGAAGTTTGCCCAAGTTCATATCCATTGTATCGGTGATGCCATCCAGCATCTCATTCTCTGACACCCTCTTCTTCTGCCTTCAATATCCCAGCATCAGGGACTTTTCTAATGAGTCGGCTGTTTGCATCAGTTGACCAAAATACTGGAGCTTCAGCTTCAGCATTAGTTCTTCCAAAGTGTATTCGGTGTTGATTTCCCTTAAGATTAACTAGTTTGATCTCCTTGCTGTCCAAGGGACTTTCAGGAGTCTTCTCCAGCACCACAGTTAGAAGGCATCAATTCTTTGATGTTCTGCCTTCTTTACAATCCAGCTCTCACAACCGTGCATGACCACTGGGGAGACCACAGCTTTGACTATACAGACCTTTTATCAGCAGAGTAATATGTCTGCTTTTCAACACACTATCTAGGTTTGTCATAGTTTTCCTGCCAAGAAGCAATCATCTTCTGATTTCATGGCTGCAGTTACCATCTGCAGTGATTTTAGAGCCCAAGAGAAGGAAAGCTGTCACTACTTCCACCTTTTCCCCTTCTATTTGCCATGTAGTAATAGGGCAGGATATGCAGATGACACCACCCTTATGGCAGAAAGTGAAGAGGAACTAAAAAGCCTCTGCCTCTTGATGAAAGTGAAAAGAGGAGAGTGAAAAAGTTGGCTTAAAGCTCAACATTCAGAAAACGAACATCAAGGCATCTGGTCCCATCACTTCAAGGAAAATAGATGGGGAAACAGTGGAAACTGTCAGACTTTATTTTGGGGGGCTCCAAAATCACTGCAGATAGTGACTTCAGCCAGGAAATTAGAAGATGCTTTCTCCTTGGACGAAAAGTTATGACCAACCTAGATAGCATATTCAAAAGCAGAAACATTACTTTGCCGACTAAGGTCCATCTAGTCAAGGTTATGGTTTTTCCAGTGGTCATCTATGGATGTGAGAATTGGACTGTGAAGAAGGCTGAGTGCCAAAGAATTGATGCTTTTGAATTGTGGTGTTGGAGAAGACTCTTGAGAGTCCCTTGGACTGCAAAGAGATCCAACCAGTCCATTCTGAAGGAGATCAGCCCTGGGATTTCTTTGGAAGGAATGATGCTAAAGCTGAAACTCCAGTACTTTGGCCACCTCATGAGAAGAGTTGACTCATTGGAAAATACTCTGATGCTGGGAGGGATTGGAGGCAGGAGGAGAAGGAGAAGACAGAGGATGAGATGGCTGGATGGCATCACCGACTCGATGGACGTGAGTCTGAGTGAGCTCCAGGAGATGGTGATGGACAGGGAGGCCTGGCGTGCTGCAATTCATGGAGTCACAAAGAGTCGGACACGACTGAGTGACTGAACTGAACTGAATAGGGCAGTATGCCATGATCTTAGTTTTATTAATATTTAGTTTCAAGCTAGCTAAATCACTCTCCTCTTTCACCCTCATCAAGAGGTTGATCAAGAGGTTCTTTAGTTCCTCTTCACTTTTTGCCATTAGAATAGTATCATCCGCGTAACTGAGATTGTTGATGTTTCTCCCGCCTATCTTGTTTCCAGCTTATAACTCATCCAGCGTGGCATTTCTCATAATGTGCTCAGAGTACAGGTTAAATAAACAGGGTGACCGCAGACAGCCCTGTCATACTCCTTTCTTAATTCTGAACCAATCCATTGTTTTGTACAGGGTTCTAACTGTTGCTTCATGACATGGAGAAAGCTTTCTCAGGAGATAGGCTAGATGGGTCTGGTATTTCCATCTCTTTGAGAGCTTCCCACAATTTGTTATGATCCACACAGTCAAAGGCTTTACTGTAGTTGAAGAAACAGAGATAGATGTTTTCCTGGAATTCCCTTGCTTTCCCTATGATCAGACGAGTGTTGGCAATTTGATCTCTGGTTACTCTGTCCTTTCTAAAACCAGCTTGGGCGTCTGGAAGTTCTTGGTTCGTGTATTGCTGAAGCCCAGTGTGCAAGATTTTAAGCATGACCTTACTAGCATGGCAGATGAGTGCAATTGTCTGATGGTTTGAATATTCTTTAGTACTACCCTTCTTGGGGACTGGAATGAGGATTGACCTTTTCCAGTCCTCTGGCCACTGCTGGGTCTTCCAGATCTGCTGATAGATTGAGTACAGCACTGTGATAGCATCATCCTTTGGGGTTTTGAACAGCTACTAGAATTCCGTCACATCCACTAGCTTTCTTAACAGCAGTGTTTCCTAAATAAGGTCCACTTGACCTCACATTCCAGAATATCTGGCTCTGGGCTCTGGGTAACTGACCAGACTATCATACTTATCTAGTTCATCAAGATCTTTTTTGTACAGTTCTTCCATGTATTCTTTCCATCTCTTCTTCATCCCTTCAGCATCTACTAAGTCTCTATTTAGTTATAATTTTTTAACAACCCTTAAAATGTAAAACTCATTCTTAGGTAACAAGTCAAATTTGACCTGAAGACAGTGGTCTGCCAACACTTGATTTATATGAAGCTGGAGTTTAGAACATAATGTATCACTTTCATATGTATAAAATGAGAAGGTTCATATCTAGAACCTTGTTTTAAAAGAATGTAAAATAAATTATAACAAAATTGGATACTAAGTCAAGCTCTGCTCTGTTATGAGGCAGCCAATAGTTTATATGTATGGTGGCTCAATGGTAAAGAATCTACCTGCAGTGCAGGAGAAACAGGTTTGATCCCTGGGTGTGGAAGGTGCCCTGGCGAAGGGAATGTCAACCCACTTCAGTATTCTTGCCTGGGAAATCCCATGGATGGAGGAGCCTGGCAAACTACCTTCCATGGGGTTTCAAAAGAGCTGAACCAGACTTAGTGATGAAAGAACATGTAAGTATACACACACACACACACAATAAACATTCTAATACAATACTATAAAATATGGTATAAAATTTAGTCTCAGATGGTTTATCCTGGACCTCATTCAGTGAGATTATAAATTAAAGTACTAGAATAGCTTTGGTCATATATAGTCATAATACAAAAATATTTCCAGTATTCCCAAATCTAAGGAACTACAACAGTTTTGCAACTGACAAGGATCCACACCCCACCTAGGAATTGGTGAAGACAGTGAGAGGTGATCTGAGTAACAGTAGTACTCAAAGATACTTCCAAGTGATTTGTGGGCAATGCTAAAGTCGAACCACACAAAAACAAGTGCAGTGCGGGAGGGAAGGGAGGAACTTACTTACTGTTACATGTGGGCTATACAATTAATGCTTACTTTAATAAACAGTTGTTCAGTCAAGCAATTTTTCCAGTAATATGAAAAGAATTCAGATTTTTTAAAAGTTATCTTCAGTCCTGATAAGTTGAGGACCATGGCTCTAGAAAAACCTAACAATCACTATAACATTGTACAAAAATACCTACATGCATGTGTGCTAAGTCACTTTAGTCGTGTCTGACTCTGTGTGACCCTAAGGACTGCAGCCTGCCAGGCTCCTCTGTCCACGGGTTCTCTAGGCAAGATCACTGGAGTGGATTGCCATGCCCTCCTCTGAGGGATCTTCCTGACCCAGGGATCAAACCTACATCTCTTAAGACTCTTGCACCGGCAGGCGGGTTCTTTACCACTATCACCACCAGGAAGTCCACAAAGATATCTATATTTATGACATATAGTAAAAAGAGCATTTGTTCTCCTCTAGATATATAACATATAATTGGAAGTCCTACAAATGTTTTCTCTTCCTTTAAAAATACTGAGGAGGAAAAAATAATCAAGTCCAAATACAATGACACTTTGGGAGCCATGAAGAGGAGGTTAAAACTTCTAAAGATCTAGAAGAGAAGTTCATCTCAACCACAAAACAAGTTTCAGAGGCAGCAAAGAAACCCATTTCTTTTCTTACTGCTTTTCTACACAACCCCTGTAGGGGGGGAAAAAGCCAATTATGCTTGAGAATTGATGAAAATAGAGTATGTCATTAATCTTCTGAAAGCCTCACAGCCTCAGTGGCTCTTGGCAGTAAGTGTGCGCATATATATTAATTCTAGTCTATTATCTACTCCATCCTTTTTTGCGGGATTTGGTTTAAATTATCTGAAGTTATTCATTTGTGTGTGTGTGTGTGTGTGTGTGTGTGTGTGCTTTTATCGAAGGTCTACTTCAGGGAAGGAAAAGTCCTCCACTAGGCTGGTTTTTAGATGATGCCTTACAACTGTTTCTTCAGTGCTTAGTGCTTGATAAGGATTTTGCATCTGCAAAGCACATTTCTAATCAGCCCCATCTGGGCCCTCCTGCTGTCCATTACAGAACCAGGCCACAGGAACGCATCTCACACCACAGGCAGCTTGCCTAATTACATTAAACTGTATTTCATCGGTTGTGGAGCCCACGAGCCACCCAGCTTCGTTAGCACAGGCAGCGGGAGCAGGAGTACCTGGAGTCCCATGATCATGAGGGAACAGTACAGGAGCCTGGGCGTGAGGCACACTGCATGGACACCACAGGTGGGTGAGCCTGAAGCTATTAATATGTAAGAAAATTTAACACTGAACCTCCACTCCTTCCGAAACTGTGATGCAGCACAGAAGACAGAACAAGAGTGATAGAAGAGTACTAGTCTGAGAATCAGAGATCTAAGTTTTGGTCTCAGCTTCACCTTCTAAACTCTATATCTCTGGCCCTCA
>SJYC01086843.1:0-16897 GCA_006408675.1 Madoqua kirkii | reverse complement strand
GGGATTGGAGGCAGGAGGAGAAGGAGAAGACAGAGGATGAGATGGCTGGATGGCATCACCGACTCGATGGACGTGAGTCTGAGTGAGCTCCAGGAGATGGTGATGGACAGGGAGGCCTGGCGTGCTGCAATTCATGGAGTCACAAAGAGTCGGACACGACTGAGTGACTGAACTGAACTGAATAGGGCAGTATGCCATGATCTTAGTTTTATTAATATTTAGTTTCAAGCTAGCTAAATCACTCTCCTCTTTCACCCTCATCAAGAGGTTGATCAAGAGGTTCTTTAGTTCCTCTTCACTTTTTGCCATTAGAATAGTATCATCCGTGTAACTGAGATTGTTGATGTTTCTCCCGCCTATCTTGTTTCCAGCTTATAACTCATCCAGCGTGGCATTTCTCATAATGTGCTCAGAGTACAGGTTAAATAAACAGGGTGACCGCAGACAGCCCTGTCATACTCCTTTCTTAATTCTGAACCAATCCATTGTTTTGTACAGGGTTCTAACTGTTGCTTCATGACATGGAGAAAGCTTTCTCAGGAGATAGGCTAGATGGGTCTGGTATTTCCATCTCTTTGAGAGCTTCCCACAATTTGTTATGATCCACACAGTCAAAGGCTTTACTGTAGTTGAAGAAACAGAGATAGATGTTTTC
Source organism: Madoqua kirkii (assembly GCA_006408675.1). NCBI lineage: Eukaryota > Metazoa > Chordata > Mammalia > Artiodactyla > Bovidae > Madoqua > Madoqua kirkii. The sequence continues at coordinate 16,242 of SJYC01086843.1, read as the reverse complement.
CTGGAATTCCCTTGCTTTCCCTATGATCAGACGAGTGTTGGCAATTTGATCTCTGGTTACTCTGTCCTTTCTAAAACCAGCTTGGGCGTCTGGAAGTTCTTGGTTCGTGTATTGCTGAAGCCCAGTGTGCAAGATTTTAAGCATGACCTTACTAGCATGGCAGATGAGTGCAATTGTCTGATGGTTTGAATATTCTTTAGTACTACCCTTCTTGGGGACTGGAATGAGATTGACCTTTTCCAGTCCTCTGGCCACTGCTGGGTCTTCCAGATCTGCTGATAGATTGAGTACAGCACTGTGATAGCATCATCCTTTGGGGTTTTGAACAGCTACTAGAATTCCGTCACATCCACTAGCTTTCTTAACAGCAGTGTTTCCTAAATAAGGTCCACTTGACCTCACATTCCAGAATATCTGGCTCTGGGCTCTGGGTAACTGACCAGACTATCATACTTATCTAGTTCATCAAGATCTTTTTTGTACAGTTCTTCCATGTATTCTTTCCATCTCTTCTTCATCCCTTCAGCATCTACTAAGTCTCTATTTAGTTATAATTTTTTAACAACCCTTAAAATGTAAAACTCATTCTTAGGTAACAAGTCAAATTTGACCTGAAGACAGTGGTCTGCCAACACTTGATTTATATGAAGCTGGAGTTTAGAACATAATGTATCACTTTCATATGTATAAAATGAGAAGGTTCATATCTAGAACCTTGTTTTAAAAGAATGTAAAATAAATTATAACAAAATTGGATACTAAGTCAAGCTCTGCTCTGTTATGAGGCAGCCAATAGTTTATATGTATGGTGGCTCAATGGTAAAGAATCTACCTGCAGTGCAGGAGAAACAGGTTTGATCCCTGGGTGTGGAAGGTGCCCTGGCGAAGGGAATGTCAACCCACTTCAGTATTCTTGCCTGGGAAATCCCATGGATGGAGGAGCCTGGCAAACTACCTTCCATGGGGTTTCAAAAGAGCTGAACCAGACTTAGTGATGAAAGAACATGTAAGTATACACACACACACACACAATAAACATTCTAATACAATACTATAAAATATGGTATAAAATTTAGTCTCAGATGGTTTATCCTGGACCTCATTCAGTGAGATTATAAATTAAAGTACTAGAATAGCTTTGGTCATATATAGTCATAATACAAAAATATTTCCAGTATTCCCAAATCTAAGGAACTACAACAGTTTTGCAACTGACAAGGATCCACACCCCACCTAGGAATTGGTGAAGAAGTGAGAGGTGATCTGAGTAACAGTAGTACTCAAAGATACTTCCAAGTGATTTGTGGGCAATGCTAAAGTCGAACCACACAAAAACAAGTGCAGTGCGGGAGGGAAGGGAGGAACTTACTTACTGTTACATGTGGGCTATACAATTAATGCTTACTTTAATAAACAGTTGTTCAGTCAAGCAATTTTTCCAGTAATATGAAAAGAATTCAGATTTTTTAAAAGTTATCTTCAGTCCTGATAAGTTGAGGACCATGGCTCTAGAAAAACCTAACAATCACTATAACATTGTACAAAAATACCTACATGCATGTGTGCTAAGTCACTTTAGTCGTGTCTGACTCTGTGTGACCCTAAGGACTGCAGCCTGCCAGGCTCCTCTGTCCACGGGTTCTCTAGGCAAGATCACTGGAGTGGATTGCCATGCCCTCCTCTGAGGGATCTTCCTGACCCAGGGATCAAACCTACATCTCTTAAGACTCTTGCACCGGCAGGCGGGTTCTTTACCACTATCACCACCAGGAAGTCCACAAAGATATCTATATTTATGACATATAGTAAAAAGAGCATTTGTTCTCCTCTAGATATATAACATATAATTGGAAGTCCTACAAATGTTTTCTCTTCCTTTAAAAATACTGAGGAGGAAAAAATAATCAAGTCCAAATACAATGACACTTTGGGAGCCATGAAGAGGAGGTTAAAACTTCTAAAGATCTAGAAGAGAAGTTCATCTCAACCACAAAACAAGTTTCAGAGGCAGCAAAGAAACCCATTTCTTTTCTTACTGCTTTTCTACACAACCCCTGTAAGGGGGGAAAAAGCCAATTATGCTTGAGAATTGATGAAAATAGAGTATGTCATTAATCTTCTGAAAGCCTCACAGCCTCAGTGGCTCTTGGCAGTAAGTGTGCGCATATATATTAATTCTAGTCTATTATCTACTCCATCCTTTTTTGCGGGATTTGGTTTAAATTATCTGAAGTTATTCATTTGTGTGTGTGTGTGTGTGTGTGTGTGTGTGTGCTTTTATCGAAGGTCTACTTCAGGGAAGGAAAAGTCCTCCACTAGGCTGGTTTTTAGATGATGCCTTACAACTGTTTCTTCAGTGCTTAGTGCTTGATAAGGATTTTGCATCTGCAAAGCACATTTCTAATCAGCCCCATCTGGGCCCTCCTGCTGTCCATTACAGAACCAGGCCACAGGAACGCATCTCACACCACAGGCAGCTTGCCTAATTACATTAAACTGTATTTCATCGGTTGTGGAGCCCACGAGCCACCCAGCTTCGTTAGCACAGGCAGCGGGAGCAGGAGTACCTGGAGTCCCATGATCATGAGGGAACAGTACAGGAGCCTGGGCGTGAGGCACACTGCATGGACACCACAGGTGGGTGAGCCTGAAGCTATTAATATGTAAGAAAATTTAACACTGAACCTCCACTCCTTCCGAAACTGTGATGCAGCACAGAAGACAGAACAAGAGTGATAGAAGAGTACTAGTCTGAGAATCAGAGATCTAAGTTTTGGTCTCAGCTTCACCTTCTAAACTCTATATCTCTGGCCCTCAGTAGTAAGCTTCCTTACTATTCTTATCCTACATCTTTACAATCAGAAAGAATATCATAAGAATACTTTATACTCATATGGCATTTTAATGACTAGGAAGTCCTATCATATACAGGTTCTCTTTAGAATCTAACAACCCAATGGAATTAAAAAGTATGTAATAGTATGTCCTTACAAATGAAGAAAGCTGAGGTCAAAGGGTACTGAAAGTGAAAGTGAAGTCGCTCAGTCATGTCAGACTCCTTGTGCCACCGTGGACTGTAGCCCACCAGGCTCCTCCTTCCATGAGATTCTCCAGGCAAGAATACTGCAGCGGGTTGCCATTTCCTTCTCTAGGGGATCTTCCCAACCCAGGGATCGAACCCAGGTCTCCCGCATTGCAGGTAGATGCTAAGGGTACTGCTCATGTACATATAAGTGGAAAAGCTAAGAGTTAAACTAACTTCTCCTCATTCATAGCCCAGGAAGAGTTGTGTGTGTGTGTGTGTGTGTGTGTGTGTGTGTGTGTATATACATGCATACATATATATCATTTAATCACTGCCCATCAGATAACAAAAAGTTTTTATAAATAAAATCTCATAAATAAAAAATGTTTCACAGTGTATAATCAAAATACTTTATAATAGAGATGAAGTTAGGAATAGAAGAAAGATTGCATTAGGGTACAAAATATCTAGCTTTAGATTTCGATTCAGCACCTTGTATCAATGGACATACCACAACCTCTCAGAACCTTAGTTTTATCACCTATCTCATAATGACTTCTAGGAAATTAAATATAATAATGAATATAAATATGCTTTGTAAACTGTAAATAGATGTATAGTGTTATTGTTATTAATGCAGAATTGCAGCTTCCTCTAGTTCAAACAACACAATCAATGGAAATTCAAACTATACTAGGCTATGTCCCAAAATAGAAAATTAGAAGGTCCTATCATATATATATATACATATATGTATATATATACATTTAAGGCAATGGCATCCCACTCCAGTACTCTTGCCTGGAAAATCCAATGGACGGAGGAGCCTGGTGGGCTTCAGTCCATGGGGTCGCGAAGAGTCGGATACGACTGAGTGACTTCATTTTCACTTTTCTGTACTGGAGAAGGAAATGGCAACCCACTCCAGTGTTCTGGCCTGGAGAATCCCAGGGATGGAGTCGCAGAGAGTCGGACACGACTGAAGCAACTTGGCGGCAGTAGCAGCAACACAGATTGTAACCCATGATGGAACTTCTTCTCTGAGCAATTATTAACAGTGCTACTTAGAACACAATAACATGGCAATACATTTAAATTCAAATTATAATAATAGTTCTAGGTTACCTGAGTAGCATAAGATACTGTCTCAATGCCTTCATGTCTCAGCAAAGTATGTCTGGCTTTAATTTGTTTCCTTAAGAGTTTCTTCTCAGTTTTACTGAGTTTGTAATTACTTTGGTGGTTGCTGTTCATGACAACACTGGGGAAAAAAAGAAAGGACAAAATGTCAAACTTAGGAGTCAGAAAGAAATAGTTATAATACTGTTCATGTATTTTATACTTTATAACTGTTTCTATGTGACAATTTTTAAAGGCCTACTATACTTTTCACCAACCAAGAGAACAAACAGATCCATGGACAACAAAGGAATATTTAAGAAGGTAACAAAGAAGCAAGAACGTCTAACAGCATCCCTGGTAGGTTCTACAAAACAAGTCAGTGCTTTAGTGCTATTAAGTGGGCTGTTTTCCCTATCCAATCTCTTTACTTATGAAGTCATAGGTAAAATGCGCCAGACAAATCTCACATGTTCTTGCTATTGTTGTTCAGTCACTAAGTCGTATCCTACTCTCTGCAGCTTCGTGGACTGCAGCACACCAGGCTTCCCTGTCCTTCACTTTCTCCTGGAGTTTGCTCAAACTCACATCCACTGAGTCAGTAATGCCATCTAACCATCTCATCCTCTGCTGCCCCATTCTCTTCCTGCCCTCGATCTTTCCCAGCATCAGGTCCTTTCCAATGAGTCAGCTCTTTCCATCAGGTGGCCAAAGTACTGGAGCTTCAGCTTCAGCATCAGTTCTTCCAATAAACATTCAGGGCTGATTTCCTCTAGGATCGACTGGTTTGATCTCCTTGCTGTCAAAGGACTCGAAACAGTCGTCTCCAGCATCACAATCCAAAAGCATCAATTCTTCGGCACTCAGCCTCCTTTGTGTTCCAACTCTCACATCCATACATGACTGCTGGAAAAGCCATAGCTTTGACTATATGGACCTTTGTCAGCAAAGTGATGTCTCTGCTTTTGAATATGCTGTCTAAGTTGGTCAGAGCTTTCCTTCCAAGGAGCAAGTGTTTTCTAATTTCATGGCTACAGTCACAATCTGCAGTGATTTTGGAGTCCAAGAAAATAAAAGCTGTCACTGTTTCCACTTTTTTCCCATCTATTTGCCATGAAGTGAAGGGACTGGATGCCATGATCTTAGTTTTTTGAATGTTGAGTTTTAAGCCAGCTTTTTCACTTTCCTCTTTCACCCTCATCAATTTTAGGAAAGGAAAAAAAAGAAACAAAAAATTCACAGTAGAATATACAGTATGATTCCATTATATAAAGTTCAAAATTCAAAAGTAAGCCATATGTTGTTTCATATAGCATAAAAGCAAGGAAATAATAAATGCAAAGTACAGGAGAGAAATTATTTCAGGAGAGAAGAGAGAACTGTGATATGAAAGGGACACACAGAAGTATTAAAAGTATTTAAGCTAGGTAGTGGTTTAGGTGTTTATTATTTTTTTTAATTGTGTTAAGTTAAATATTCGGTATCTATAATTTTTAAAATAACAGGTTTAAGAACACCACAGAATTATGTTTTCATTTTTTTAAAGATATGTCAATCAGTAAGTAGTTCCTAAGTGCTTTCCCAAAAAGGTCTTCACGCTGTCCAAATCAGCACCCTGCATCATGCTTTATTACAGAAGCCATTTTATTCAGCTCACAGAATTTAACAAAATTTGTGATGATTAATTTGTTGGCTTAATTCCTCCATCAGGATGTAAACTCCAGGAGAGCAGAAATGCCAACACACAGCAGGTGCTCAACAAAAGTTTGTTGAAGGGATAATCAAACAATGAGTGAATACACACATGTCTACTTAAGGACTCAGCACTCTGCAGCAAACAATACATGGTTTACGCTTTAAACACAGGTTTATAAGTTAGTTGAGGAAAACAGACAAACATTAAACAATGAAAAAATATGACATATCTTTAGGTAATTAATTGTTAATGTTCTTTAAGAGTAATATAAATTAGAGACAAAAAAGATAAGATTGATGTTAACTGGAAAAATTTGGGAGAACTTCAAAACAGAAGGGGACTTGAGATGAGTATCAACGGACAAGAAGAATACACAGTCATACGGAAGGGAAGGGATCCAGCGAGGCAATAAAGAACAGAAGCTAAAAACAGAAATGGATGTGTCTGGCAAAGACACTGAGTAGTAGACATAATTTTTTAGATGAGAACGCTGGCTGACCCACCAATTCCACTCTACACCCACTTGAAAGTCTTCAAAGTCAGCAAACAAAATAAACTTATGAACTTAAATAAAAATCATTTCAAAGCAGCTCTTAAACAGTCAAAACTCTATTAGTTTTTATATACAGAATAAAAATGTTGAGACTATTGAAAAAACAGCAGTAATCCAGCTTAAATAATACATGTAGCACAGGAGACAGGAGGTAAGGCCAGTAAAATAGGCGAGCTGGACAGCACAATAGGGAAATGAGAGGCAAAAGGTCTTGTTTAACAAGTAGAAATGCTGGTCTCATCTAGGGTGAAGGCTGTAGAAAGAAGGAAAAGGGAAAGAATCAACAGGCTGTAATGACTACTCAGACATGAGGAAGAGAAGAATCAGACTGGTGGCTCAGACAGTAAAGAATCTTCCTGCAGTGCAGGAGACCTGGGTTCAATCCCTGGGTCAGGAAGATCCCCTGGAGAAGGGAAAGTCTACCCACTTCAGTATTATTGTCTGGAGAATTCCACGGACAGTGGAGCCTGGTGGGCTATGGTCTATGGGGTCACAAAGAATGAGATAGGACTGAGTGACTATTACTTTAACTTTGACTTTACTAATAGGACAGAGTGAGTGACGGAGAGGCTATAGTAATATCATTCCAAATTCTGACTGCAAAGTCAGATGGTCAGGAAGAGCAGATTAGTAAGGGGAGGTGATGAGTCAGATTTAGGATATCATACATTTGAATTACCATTGAGATACACAGTTTCAATGTCTGGCTGGCAGGTGGAAATATAAAGTGGAAAAAGGAGAAGAAATAAGGTTAGAAAGAAAGTTTTTGGAGTCATCATTAAATAAGAAGGAGATAGCTGAATATACATTTTTAATTCTGCACTAATTCTTTGTTCTGTTTGTCCCCTTCCACTGGACTATGAGCTCTTCAATGACAAAAATCAAATCATATTTGTGTTTCCCCACAGCCTCCTCAGACAATATAACACAGTGTTTAGAGGTCAAAGTTCTAGTTTAAACCTCAGCTTTACCCTTTATTAGCTATAATGAACCTGTGTGAGTTACTAAGTTTTTCTGTGCTTAGGTTTCTTCACCCATAAAATAGGAATAATAGTACCTATTTGTGGCACATAACTCCATCCAAACCCTGCACTAAAAAATGTGACCAAACTCTACCATGGTTTACAGTAGCATAAAGCCATATCTTAGGATGATCCCAGCTTCTCATTAAAATGATTACTGGAACCTAGAGGTATATCAACAGATGAATGGATAAAGAAGCTGCAGTACATATCTACAACTTAGCCATAAAAAGGAACACATTTGAGTCAGTTCTAATGAGGTGGATGAACCTAGAGCCTATTATAAAAAGTAAGTCAGAAAGAAAAAAATATATATATTGTATTAACACATATATATGGAATCTAGAAGGATGGTACTAACAAACTGGTTCACAGAGCAGCAATGGAGACACAGACATAGAGAACAGATTTATGAACAAAGGTGGGGGAGAAGAGGAAGGGGGTGAGATAAATGGAAAGAATAGCATGGATGCATCGGAGAAGGCAATGGCAACGCACTCCAGTACTCTTGCCTGGAAAATCCCATGGACAGAGGAGCCTGGCAGGCTGTACTTCGTGGGGTCACTAAGAGTTGGACATGACTGAGCGACTTCACTTTCACTTTTCACTTTCATGCATTGGAGAAGGAAATGGCAACCCACTCCAGTGTTCAGAGGAGCCTGGTGGGCTACCGTCTATGGGGTCGCACTGAGTCAGACATGACTGAAGCGACTTAGCAGCAGCAGCAGCAGCACGGATGCATATACACTAACATATGTAAATAGATAACCAATGAGAATTTGCTGTATGACTCAGGGAACTCAAACCGAGGCTCTGTAACAACTTAGAGGGGTGGAAATGGGTGGGAGACAGGAGGAATATTCAAGAAGGAGGCAACATATGTACACCTAAGGTTAATTCAAGTTGATGTACGACAGAGATCAAACCAATATTGTATGCCAATCATCAATCAATTAAAAATAAATTTTTTTTTAAATGATTGAGAAAACTTAAAATGCTGCCAGGAAATTTTATTATTTGTTCTAGCAACTCATAACAATAAGCCTTTGACCTTCCTTTTTTTTAAGGCACTTAAAAACAGCTGACAGTTGTGAATGTGTATCAGTATCTCTTACAATTCAGAAGTTTTTCTCTCAAGGACCTGAGTGTTATTCTTTTGAAATGTTTTTTGGGTTTGTTACGTTTTTTGTGATTTTTTTTTTTTTTGGCTGCACCATTTGGCTTGTGAGATCTTATTTCCCTGACCAGGGATTAAACCTATTGTTAGGTAAAAGACCAGGACACCAAAACAGTGTCTAACAGGCTTTGTAATGGCTAAGCGCTCCCGGACGGGGTTCCTGGACCCAAAGGAGGCAGGTCGAGTAAGTCCGCGCCCAGACGATGTTGGGGTTGTTTTTCATATGTTCCTTGCGAGGGATGGTCAGGCTAGATGGACAGGGGTTCAGATAGGTCGCCAGGCCGAGGTGTCACAGGCTGACAGGTCCTTCTGCATGGCTGGGGTGGGGCGGGCGAAGAGTGCTATCATTGGTCCCCAGGATCTAGGAGGCTCTTTCCATTAGAGACCTCCCCCTGCCGGCGGGGGAGAGAAAGGGGCAGCATGGCCCCCCGGGGTCCGACCTTACACCTATACCTTAGCAGTGAAAGCATGGAGTCCTAACCACTGAACTGGCAGGGAATTTCCCCTTTGAAATGTAATCATCAGGAAGCACAAGGCCTCTATGACCATCTTTGTGACAGGATGGAATCCTAGCTTTGGTAACTGCCAGCTAACAAACAGGTGGCCTAAGTGCATTTACACTGAACAACTATACTGAGCCGGTGCATCAGGAAGATCCCCTGGAGAAGGAAATGGCAACCCATTCCAGTATTCTTGCCTAAAGAATCCCTGGACAGAGGAGCCTGGCGGGCCACCGCCCATGGGGTTGCAAAGAATCACACAGGACTAAGAGACTAACACTTTCACTTTCACTCTACTGAGCACCCCACCACACACACCCTAAGCACTTACAAACAAATTGGAACAGAGCTTAGCTCTTTCCCCTACTGTCAATAATTACCTAAATAAAATCTGTTTTCACTATTTTAACTAATGTCTGGTTGTGCTACTCTCTGACACAATTTCGTAACTTTCTTAAATGATTATATATGTCTATAACTAAATTACTGTTAATTTCCAGATGAGCCAGATGAGACTGGTTTAAAGACCAAGAAAAGCTGAGGGGGCCTCAAAGAATTATCTTATTGCCATTCCATTCCAAGATCATCATTTTTGCAGTCAGCAATGAAGAATGGGGATGAATCTAAGAGTTTATTCTAAATATATTACATGAGCAAAGTCTGCAAAGTGGAAAAAATGAGAAAGAAAAGAATCTGAATACACTGTTTTAAGTCTGACACTAACAGTCCGGCACCAGTAGATGGAACCTCATAATCACATTTCTGGTATCTCCTTTCCCTTACATGTGAAGACAGGTCTGAGTCACCTTAACAAGGAAAAGACTGATACCAGCTGCTGAGACCTGGAGGGGCCCCTTTCTAACAAGGCCAATTCCCTGGAGCAAGGTTAGGAGTTAGGAGCAAGGTCACTATTTTATCAGAATATTAGCCATGTTGTGTCTGGCCTAAGCACACTCCCCACAGTATAATAAGAATTTGAGATCGCATCTCCTCTGTAAGAAAGTTTAACCCCAATACATTCTATTGGATACTGCTCTAAGTGGAAATAATAATATATGTGTTATGCTATCCTTGAATAAGAGAGCCTATAATGAACCAAATAGTATAAACAAATGTTCTGGTGCTTGTACATAAATTAAATTAATAGCAAATTGGAAACAATTTGAGGCCTGGCTATAAAGTATATAGTACAGATATATAAACTATACATACAAACTTCTGGGACATACAAGATTATCAGTAATATGGGTTGACTCAAGGAAGGGAAAATAGGAAGACTGAGTACAGGAATGAGGAGTGAAAGATCCTCTTTTGCAACTTTTCCGTTTAGTAGCTATTCAAATGCATTACCTAAGAAGGAAAAAAAATCATTAGGAAAAACTGACCCCATCACTTGGCATATCACTTCACTTTAATTCTTTGAAGAACTACTCCATATTTTTTAACGCTTTCATTAATGTGTGTATTCTGTTTTCCTCCTTTAACTTACTAAAATCCAAGAAAAGCTATAACAAAGATGACTCGTTGGAAAAGACCCTGATGCTGGGAAAGACTGAGGGCAAGAAAAGGGGACAACAGAGGATGAGATGGTTGGATGGCATCATCCATTCAATGCATATGAGTTTTTGCCAACTCCCGGAGACAGTGAAGGGCATGGTAGCCAGGTATGCTGCAGTCCACGGTGTCGCAAAATCAGACACCACTGAGCAACTGACCAGTAAAATGACAGTAGAGATTTTTGTCTGTATTATTCACCCCGTAGCACCCAGCACCTAGAGCAGGACCTGGCACATAGTAGCCCATCAATAAACTCTTACTGAGTAAGCTTAAAATTACTGAATTTGCCATCTTACGTTCTAAACCTCTTCTTCAGAATTGAGTTTGGTGGCCCTCTTCGATGTTTTCATTAGTATATGATGTGCAACTATATCCCTGCATTTTCACATCATAACTACTTTGTTGTGTGCTGAGTTCACCCAGAAGGCTGTCGCCTAATTGAGGCACAGAATTTGACTGTCTGGCATTCAGAACGTACGCAGCAAATATTTGCTAAATGAAATCAGCCAAAACTATTGGCTTACACTACGAAAAGCACAAGAGTCTCAGGGACTACTCAAATAAAAAAGGGGGGGAGGGGCGGGGGACATAGGAAGATACAGTTTTGCAAGCTACTAGACCACCAGCTACATACACTCTGTTCACTGCACTGGCACGAATCAGAAAAACTCCGGAAGCTAACATTACAGACCAACACTCCCCAGATTATAGCCGCTTGTCTCCAACTCTCCAAACAAACAAAACAAAAAAACAGACTGACACAGGCACCACGTGAGCACATGCACCTCATACTCTAACAGAACCACCCAACGCACACCCTACTGCCCACGGACAATCCCTCCTCTCCCTGGTGAGGTCCGAAGCTCATGGGGCAGAAAGAGGACACCGGAAGAGGAAACAAGGGAAAGCGGAGATATGCAGCCTCCATTCCCACCAATAAGAAGGGCCACAAATCTCCACCTTGGCTCAAGCGCGGTTCTCAGCAAAGGAGAGCCCTCTACTTCGCCAGGTTCTCCCACTCTTAACACAGAAAACCGCGGCGGGTCCTCTCATACAACTCACCCGGGCGCCGCCATGTTGGAGAAAATCTGCACTACATTTCCCATGAGCCAGCTGGGGCGATGAACGGCGCTCCCAGAATTCCTTTCGCCTCCCAGAGACTAGCTGAAACTGTCTCTGCGGAGAGTCTTTGGTTACTGAGGTGTCCCGTCTCTGTTCCAGTGAAAATTACTTTGACTTTTGAGGGGGTATAGTAAGCATTGTGAGTGCAGCTTATTTGGAGTAGCTTCCCAAATGGACATGGTCAAACTTTTGTCTCTCGGTCCCTGATTAGTATCCACCTCCCCCTTGGACTGCGTGCATCTTTCTTTTTTTTTTTTTTTAATTTTATTTTTACTTTATTCTACGTTACAATACTGTATTGGTTTTGCCATACATTGACATGAATCAGCCACAGGTGTACACGATCTCCCAATGCCGAAGCCCCCTCCCACCTCCCACCCCAAATGGATTAAAGATCTAAAGGTAAGACCAGAAACTATAAAACTCCTAGAGGAGAACATAGGCAAAACACTTTCCGACATAAATCACAGCAGGATCCTCTATGATATGCCTCGCAGTATACTGGAAATAAAAGCAAAAATAAACAAATGGGATCTAATTAAAATTAAAAGCTTCTGCACAACAAAGGAAACTATAAGTAAGGTGAAAAGACAGCCTTCTGAATGGGAGAAAACAATAGCAAATGAAGCAACTGACAAACAGCTAATCTCAAAAATATACAAGCAACTTATGCACCTCAACTCCAGAAAAATAAACGACCCAATCAAAAAATGGGCCAAAGAACTAAATAGGCATTTCTCCAAAGAAGACAGACGGATGGCTAACAAACACATGAAAAGATGCTCAACATCACTCATTATCAGAGAAATGCAAATAAAGACCACAATGAGGTACCATTTCACACCAGTCAGAATGGTTGCGATCCAAAAGTCTACAAGCAATAAATGCTGGAGAGGATGTGGAGAAAAGGGAACCCTCTTACACTGTTAGTGGGAATGCAAACTAGTACAGCCATTATGGAGAACAGTGTGGAGAGTCCTTAAAAAAATTGCAAAAGAGCTGCATGCATCTTTCTTCCTGAGTCTTATTAGGGGTTTGGGAGGGGACTCTGGAATCTGAAAGATGACTCACAGGGACAAGAGAGAGGGAGGTGAATATGTATGAAGGTGCCTCAGGAATGATGAATACCACAAAAAGATATGTGGAAGAATGTTGAGGGAGGGAGGACAGGAAAGATGGGTTGTCCTATATAATGGAAGACTACACCATTCTCTTGTGTACGCCTAAGGGGATCCCTGAAAGGGACTCATATGATCAGAGCTTCTGGTGGAAGGTAGGAAGAGAGACTAAAAGAAGATTAGATAACAGGCTATTGCAGTGCTAAAGTGAAAAGGGAAAAGATTTGGTAGCAGATCAGAAATAAAAGACACCAGGAGATGACTATGATTAGCTATTGTTCCTGCTGTAATGTTATTTGTGTGATGTGAATGTATTATAACCATTCTGCTTGCATTGATTATGAGCTGTGTAAGTGCAGGGAAGGAAACTTGGGAGAAGGAAAGAAATTACTTCTTATGGTGCTGCTGCTGCTGCTGCTGCTAAGTCACTTCAGTCATGTCTGACTCTGTGACCCCATAGACAGCAGCCCACCAGACTCCTCTGTCCCTGGGATTCTCCAGGCAGGAACACTGGAGTGGGTTATGGTGCTGATATGGTGCCCCCATTTGCACCATACCACAGTGGACTATCAATAAAACTTAAGGTTGGCTGCCCAGGAAAAGTGGCATTAATAAGAGTGTTGTTGAGTGGATGAATGATTTATATGGAGAAAAAATTAAAAGGAAGAAAGAACAAGATGCAAAGGCAGATAGGCAGCCACTGCGATAGTCCAGTAAAAAAGAAGGTGAAGGAACTGAAGTTTGATTTTTTTTAACTAATTTAAAGGTAAAGAACTAGCTGCTGCTGCTACTGCTGCTAAGTTGCTCCAGTCATGCCCGACTCTGTGCGGGCCCCATAGATGGCAGTCCACCAGGCTCCCATCCCTGGGATTCTCCAGGCAAGAACACTGGAGTGAGTTGCCATCTCCTTTTCCAATGCAGGAAAGTGAAAAGTGAAAGTGAAGTCGCTCAGTCATGTCCAACTCTTCACGACCCCATGGACTGCAGCCCACCAGGCTCCTCTGTCCATGGGATTTTCCAGGCAAGAGTACTGGAGTGGGGTGCCATTGCCTTCTCTGAAAGAACTAGCTAGTGGCTACCAAACTGAACAATACAAAATATCACATTATGTCCTGCTAATCAATATCAGTTTATTTCATCTCTATATCCACTCTGTTTGATGGTACTGGAGCTTCTAAACTTTTGAATTTCTTAGCCTCTGTGAAACAACTCCTAGTTTTCTTTACATTTTCTGATCACTTGTTTTCAGAGATTTTCACTAGCTTTTCTCTCTTTCCATGATTAAATGCAGGCAATCCTACGTGTTTGACCTTTTAATCTACAATCTCCCTGTCTGTGTCTTCAACAGATTTGTGAATCTTCTCCTAATTTTTATCTTCAATCCTTTCTTCCCTTTAGGAGGCAGTTTGATTTAGTAAAAGCAATATAAACACTGGAGCATGTGATCTGAAGTAGAAATTGCAAATTAACATTTGCCATATCAGTCAATGGGGATTAATGTAACAATTTGACTATCATATAGAAATTAGCTATTAGTGGTTGTTCATTCCTTTTCTACCCTTCTGATCATGAGTTATAGATCCAAATTTCCAACCACTTGCTGTCCATCCATTCCTCCTTAAAAAAAAAAAGTAGACACACACACACACACACACACACACACACAAACACACATATTGGCCACTCCTCATGGCATGAGGGATCTTAGTTTCCCAACCAGGGATCAAACCCCAGGCCTCTGCAGTGAAACTGCCAAGTCCTAACCACTGGACTGTCACAGAAACCCAATACAGAAAAAAATTTTCATTCAAAGACAGCCAATCCAAAAAAGTGGAGCTGGGAAAACTGGACAGATAAATGTAAAAGAATGAAACAGAACACTGTCTAGCACCATACACAAAATTAAATTCAAAATGGAGCCAAGATTTAAATGTAGGGCCCAAAACTATAAAACTATTAGAGGAAAAGATGCTCAATATCACTCATTATTAGAGAAATGCAAATCAAAACCACAATGAGGTAACACCTCACACAGTCAGAATGGACATCATTAAAAAATCTACAAACAATAAATGTTGGAGAGGGTGTGGAGAAAAGGAAACTCTCTTATACAGCTGGTGGAAATGTAAACTGATACAACCACTATGGAGAACAGTATGGAGATTCCTTAAAAAACTAGGAATAGAACTACCATATGACCCAACAGTTACACTACTGGGCATATACCCTGAGAAAACCATAATTGAAAGAGACACATGCACCCCACTGTTCATTCAGTAGGGTTTTTTTACAATAACTAGGACATGGAAGCAACCTAGATGCCATTCAACAAATGAATGGATACAGAATTTGTGGTATATATATACAATGGAATATCAGTCAGCTGTAAAAAGAATGTATTTGAGTAAATCTTTGTGAGGTGGGTGAACCTAGAGCCTGTTGTAAACAGTGAACTAAGAGAAAGATAAATATTGTATATTAATGCATGTATGCCAAAGAATGCTCAAACTACCGCACAATTGCACTCATCTCACATGCTAGTAAAGTAATGCTCAAAATTCTCCAAGCCAGGCTTCAGCAATACATAAACCGTGAACTCCCTGATGTTCAAGTTGGTTTTATAAAAGGCAGAGGAACCAGAGATCAAATTGCCAACATCCGCTGGATCATGGAAAAAGCAAGAGAGTTCCAGAAAAACATCTATTTCTGCTTTATTGACTATGCCAAAGCCTTTGACTGTGTGGATCACAATAAACTGTGGAAAATTCTGAAAGAGATGGGAATACCAGACCACCTAACCTGCCTCTTGAGAAATCTGTATGCAGGTCAGGAAGCAACAGTTAGAACTGGACATGGAACAACAGACTGGTTCCAAATAGGAAAAGGAGTACATCAAGGCTGTATATTGTCACCCTGCTTATTTAACTTATATGCACAGTACATCATGAGAAACACTGGACTGGAAGAAACACAAGCTGAAATCAAGATTGCCGGGAGAAATATCAATAACCTCAGATATGCAGATGACACCACCCTTATGGCAGAAAGTGAAGAGGACCTAAAAAGCCTCTTGATGAAAGTGAAAGAGGAGAGTGAAAAAGTTGGCTTAAAGCTCAACATGCAGAAAACGAAGATCATGGCATCCAGTGGAAACAGTGTCAGACTTTATTTGGGGGGGCTCCAAAAGCAATGCAGATGGTGACTGCAGCCATGAAATTAAAGACACTTACTCCTTGGAAGAAAAGTTCTGACCAACCTAGATAGTATATTCAAAAGCAGAGACATTACTTTGCCGACTAAGGTCCGTCTAGTCAAGGCTATGGTTTTTCCTGTGGTCATGTATGGATGTGAGA